>PVIC010017315.1:0-32906 GCA_004025085.1 Thryonomys swinderianus | reverse complement strand
CTATAAAGTGTGCAAAGTCTCCAGCAGTCTTACAGCATACAGTTGGCAATGTTTAATATATGCCAATTTATCCTCTGTTACCCACTGACATATATGAGACTATCAAGTCTAGGTGATCTTTATAAACCTGCTAAGTTTATTTCATTCTCCTTCTGTCTCCCTACCTCCTTGATTTCCCAGTGAACTTTTATTCCCAAAGCGTTCTGGGGGTACATTTACGATCTACGTGTTGTATATACATGGCTGATTCGTTCTAAATTTTGGCATATGGACATAGAGGTAACTCATGAGTTCAAAGTCTTCAGAATAGAAATTAATAAAACTTTTCATTTTATATATTGTGTTTAATACTGATATTGGCACTGATTGTATTATGGTAACAAACATAATGTGATTGTTCTGTTCAAATACCTCCCATGATGTGTCAGAACTGAGAAGTCTCAAGGGTCATTACAGATTCAAGGAGGACAACCCAGGAAGGTGCCACTTCCAAAGGGCCCCAGATAATAGAAAGAGACCTGCAACAAACACTGCCATGTCATCAGGCAATAAATTAAACAAATAGCATTAGTAACAACAAAAGAGGAGAAATGAGAAAATATATGAAAAACCAGACACAAAGATCACCACCACAGGGAAAGAAAGAGAAAAGGGAAATAGAGCAAACTAAAACTCAAACACCAAGACTCTTTGAGATGGTAACTCAAGCAGATTTAGTAAAATGGAAATCAGAACTCATCTCTGAGATTAAAACAGAGATACTGTCCACAGTGAAAGACATCATTAAAGGAGAGATCAGTGAGATGATAGAATCCAACATAGCAGAAGCAATGGAACCTTTTAAACAGCTTCAAGCAGAGCTCTAGGTGATGATGAAGGAGAATAAAAACTTGCAAAATAGGATGAATGAAGCAGAGAAATGAATCTCTGACCTAGAGGACAGAATAGTAACCAATGAGGAGGAAAGACATAATCTATGGAAAAGTGCAAGGGACCATAAAAAATTAATTCAACAGCTTCTAGATGGCTCAAAGAAAAATAACATAAAACAGATTGGAGTCACTGAGGAAGCAGGAGACAATGTAAAAGACATAAAAAGACTATTGTCAGAGATAAAGGTAGAAAAATTCACAGGAAAAGAAATGGACTTACAGATTAAAGAGGTCTATAGGACTCCAAAACACCGTGACATAAAAATAACTACACCTGCACATATAATTGTCGAGGTTAAAGATAAACAACACAGCAAAGAAATACTGAAAGCAGTAAGAGAAAGGAAAAAAAAATCACCTACAAAAGGAAGCCCATTAGGATCACAGCAGACATTTCAACACGAACACTCAATGCAAGGAGAGCCTGGAGGGAAGTATTTCAAGCATTGCAGGAAAACAACCTCCAGCCTAGACTGTTGTATCCTGCAAAACTATCTTTCAGAATAGATGGGGAAATAAGATATTTACATGATAAAGAACACCTGAAAAAAATTCACAAATACACAACCTGCACTCCAAAACATTCTAAAGAACATCTTGAAAAAAAAAACCCCAGAAAATTCCATACCCATGAGACCCAGGAGAGTGAATTCATAAGGGCAAAAAAGAAATTAAATAGAAAAGGGGAAAAGCAAGGTTGAAAAGAAGCAAGAACAGGGAAACATGGCAGCTTTGAATATATCCATATCAGTCATAACCATTAATGACAATGGACTCAAAGGGCCAATTAAAAGACACAGACTAGCAGATTGGATCAAGAAGCAAGATCCTACAATCTGCTGCATACAGGAAATGCACCTAATTCAGAAGGAAACCCATAGACTCAAAATAAAAGGTTGGAAAACAATCTTCCACACCACAGGAAACTGCAAAAAAACCTAGAATGGCTATCTTGCTTGCAGATAAAATAGATTTCAAACCCAAACTGATTAAAAGAGATAAAAAAGTCACTATATTCTCATACAGGGAACTATCCAAGAGAAAGAAATAACAATTATAAATATATATGCACCAAACTTTAATGCACCTGACTATATAAAACAAACATTATTGGACATGAAAAGCCAGTTAACCACGAATACAATAGTAATAGGGGAGCTCTAGAAAGTATGATGGCCTTTGTAGAATGGGAAATTTCCAAGGGAAATTTGGTGTGGGGTTGTAATGAAGGGAAGGAATAAATATGATTCTGAAAGAAAATAAAAGAGCAGACATTGAGGGGGTGGGGAGGTGTAGGTGGGTGGAGATATGTGTAAAAATGAGAATTGACTGGTGTCATATATTGGTACAAATTCCCCAATGTTACGTGTGATTGTGCGATGTATGTGAATTGTACCAATAAATAATTCAATTAAAAAAATAGTAGTAGGGGACTTTAATACTCCACAGTCAAAAATTGACAGATCAACTGGAAAAGGATCAATAAGGAAATACTTGAGCTAAATCAAACTTTGGCGCAAATGGACTTACTAGATGCCTATAAAATTTTTCATCATACAAAGCCAGAGTATACCTTCTCCTCAGATGCTCATGGATCATGCTCCAAAATAGATCACATTCTAGTCCATAGAACAAGCTTAAGTAAGTGCAAAGGAATCAAAGTTACCCCCGCATACTATCAGACCATAGTGCCTTGAAACTGGAGCTGAATAACAGAAGAAATTCCAAGATAATCACAGACACACAGAAATTGACCAAACACTGTTAACCAACCAATGGACCACAAAAGAAATCAAAGAAGAAATTAAACACTTTCTACAAGTAAATTACAACCGCAGCACAACATACAGGAATTTATGGGACACAATGAAAGCAGTTCTGTGAGGGAAATTCATAGCAGTGAAGGCCTACATTCAGAAAATAGAGCAAACTGAAATAAAAATCTAATGATGAACCTCAGATAATTAGAAAACGAGGAGCAAAACAAACCCAAAACACATACTAGAGAAGAAATTGTAAGGATCAGGGCAAAAATTAATGCAATGGAGACAAAGAGAACAGTACAAAGAATCAATGAATCAAAGAGTTGGTTCTTTGAAAGGATAAATAAAATCAACAGACCCTTAGCCAACCTTATCAAACAAAGGAAGGAAAAGGCTTAAATGCGTGCTATAAGGAATGAAAATGGGGAAATCAGCACAGATTCAGAAGTCCAAAGGATAATAAACAAATCGGAAAGTCCAAAGGATAATAAACAGGTACTTTGAAAATCTGTACTCCAAGGAGACGAAAAATCTAGAAGAAATGGATAGATTCACACACACACATGAACTTCCAAGCTGAATGTAGAAAGACATAAAAATGTTAAACAACCCGATATAAGTCTGTGAAATTGAAAATGTAATAAAAAACCTACAACAAAGAAAAGCCCTGGTCCTGATGGATTCACTGCTGAATTCTACAAAACTTTTAAAGAAGAGTTAATACCAGTACTTCTCAATCTCTTTAATGAAACTGAAAGGGAAGCAGTACTCCCCAAATCATTCCTTGAAGCAACCATCACCTTAATCCCAAAGGCAGAGAAATATCCCAGCAAAAAAGAAAACTATAGGCTAATCTCTCTAATTGACAGAAAAATCCTCAGTAAGATACTGACAAACAGAATAAAGAGAGTTATCAAGAAAATCATACACCCAGAACAAGTTGGATTTATCCCAAGGATGCAAGACTGGCTCAAAATACATAAATCAATTAATGTGACACACTGTATTAACAGACTGAAGGACAAAAACCATATGATTATCTCAATAAACACAGAAGAATCATTTCACAAAATCCAACACCCATTTATGGTCAAAACCTTAGAGAATCAGAACTAATGGACTTTATCTCATTTTAAGACTATTTATGAGAATAAATTTAATGCTATTTATGAGAAAATAGCTATTTAATAGTTATTTGTGAGAAACCAACAGCCAGCATCATACAGAAGGGGCAGAAACTGAAACCTTTTACACTAAGGTCAGGAACGAGACAAGGATGCCTGTTGTCACCACTCTCGTTCAATATAGTGCTGGAAACATTAGCCATACCAATCAGGCAGGACAAAGATATAAAAGGAATAAAGATAGGAAAGGAAGAAGTTAAACCATCATTATTTGCTGATGATATGATACTATATCCAGAGGATCCTGAAAACTCAACCAAAAGATTCCTAGACTTAATTACCAAATTTAGTAGGGTTGCTGGATACAAGGTCAACACTGAAAAATCAACAGCCTTTCTCTACACAAAGAACAGACTTACTGAAAGAGAAATTGAGGAGTCAATCTCTTTCATAGTAGCACCCAGAAAAATGAAATATCTAGGAATCAACCTAACAAAGGAAGTGAAAAATCTCTATTCTGAAAACTATAGGACTCAGAAAAATGAGATAGAAAAGGAAATCAGAAAATGGAAAGATATCCCTTGTTCCTGGGTAGGGAGAACAAACATCATCAAAATTGCTATACTCCCACAATTACATACAGATTCAATGCAATTCCAATAGAAATTCCAACACTATACTTCACAGAGCTAGAGAAAATAATACAAAAATTCATCTGGAACCACAAGAAACCTAGAATAGCATAAGCAATTTTAAGTAACCAGGACATGGCAGGGTGTATTACAATCCCCAATTTAAAACTGTACTATAAAGCCACTGTGATTTAAAAAAAAACTGCATGGTACTTACAAGGTAATAGACCCGAAGACCAGTGGAATAGATTAGAAGACCCAGAAACAAGCCTGGATACACTAAGCCACCATATCGTTGACAAAGGAGCCAAATATCCTCAATGGAGGAAAGAGAGACTATTTAACAAATGGTGCTAGAAAAACTGGGCTTCAACCTGCCAAAGGCTAAAGATAAACCTATCTCTTTTACCATGCACAAAACTAAACTCACAATGGCATGAGATTTAACCGTTGAAACAGAAACAATAAGTCTGCTGGAAAACAGATTAGGTAAAACTCTTGGAGACATTAGCTTAGGCAGAGACTTTATGAATAAAACCTCTATAGTCAAGATCTAGCAGAAAGAATCAACAAATGGTATCTCATCCTACTGAAAAGCTTCTGCCCAGCAGAAGTCACTGGCACTGCTAAAAGACAACCAACAGCATGGGGAAAACATTTACTACCTGTTTACCAGACAAAGGGCTGTTATCTACAATATATAACGAACTTAAACAGAGCAACCTCCCCACGTTTAAAGACCAAATTCAACATGGGCATCTGAAATGAACAGACACTTCTCAAAGGCAGAAGTCAAAGCAGCTAAGAAACATGAAGAAATGTTCAACTTCACTGGTCATTTGAGAGATGCAAATGAAAACAACACTGAGATTTCATCTCACTCCACAAAGAATGGCCGCAATTAGAAAATCAACCAACAATAAATGCTAGTGAGGCTGTGGGGAGAAAGGAACCCTTTTCCACTGTTGGTGGGATTGCAGACTTGTGCAACCATTGTGGAGATCTGTGTGGAGATTTCTCAGAAAACTAGGACTAGGGGTCCCATTTGACCCTGCTATCCCCCTGCTAGGAATATATCCAAAAGAATTTTTAAAATCACATTGGAAAGACAAATGTACACCCTTGTTCATAGCATCTCAGTTTGTGATAGCTCAATCTTGGAAACAACCCAAATGCCCATCAACTGGGGAGTGAATAAAGAAGATGTGGTTTTTTAATGGATTGTTACTCTGCCGTAAAGAACGACAAGGTTGGTTCATTTATGTGCAAATGCGTACACCTGGAGGACACACTAATGAGTGAAATCAATAATCACAGATATGAAAATGTCTGATCTTCTCATTGTTAGTAGCACCTGTAGATGCAAATGAGCTCTAAAAAGTATGACAGTCTTGGTAGAATGGGAAACTTCCAAAGGAAATTTGGTGTGGGGATGTAAGGAAGGGAAGGAATAAATATGATTCTGAAAGAAAATAAAAGAGCATGTATTGAGAGGTGGGGAGGTGTGGGTGTTTAGGGATATGGTTAAAAATAAGAAATGGCTGTGTCATATATTTGTACAAATTCCCCAATGTTATGTGTGATTGTGAGATATATATAAATTGTACCAATAAAGAATTCAATTAAAAATGTTTACAAGACACAGAGTAGCAGATTGGATCAAGAGGCAAGATCCTATAATCTGCTGCATACAGGAAACACACGTAATTCAGGATGAAACACACAGACTGAAAATAGAGGGCTGGAAAACTATCCTCCATGCCACAGGAAATGGCAAAAAAGCAGGAATGGCTATCTTGTTGGCAGATAAAATGAATTTCAAACCAAAACTGATTAAGAGAGATAAAGAAGGTCACTACACTCTCACACAGGTAATGATCCAAGAGAAAGAAATAACAATCATAAATATTTATGCACCAAACTCTTATGCACCCAACTGTATAAAACAAATATTACTGGACATGAAAAGCCAGTTAACCACGAATACAATAGTACTAGGGGACTTCAATACTCCACTGTCACAAATTGACAGATCAACTGGACAAAGAATCAGTAAAGAAATACTTGAGCTAAATCAAACCTTTGAGCAAATTAACTTATTAGATGCCTATGGAATTTTTCACCCTTCAAAGTGAGAATATACTTCTTCTCAGCTGTTCATAGATCATTCTCCAAAATAGATCGCATTCTAGTCCATAGAACAAACTTAAGTAAATGGAAAGTTATCACCTACATACTATCAAACCATAGTGCCTTGAAACTGGAGCTGAATAGCAAAAGAAATTCCAAGATCCTCACAAACACATGGAAATTGAACAACACTCTGTGAACCAACCAATGGGCCACAAAAGAAATTAAAGAAGAAATTAAACAGTTTCTACAACTAAACGACAACCTCAGCACAACATACAGGAATTTATGGGACACAACAAAAGCAGTTCTACAAGGGAAATTCATAGCAGTGAATGTATACACTTGGAAGATAGAGCAAACTGAAATAAACAACCTAATGATGAACCTCAGCCAGTTAGAAAATGAGGAAAGACAAACCCAGAACTCATACTAGGGAGGAAATTATTAGGATCAGAACAGAAATTAATGAAATGGAGACAAAGAGAACAATACAAAGAATCAGTGAATCAAAGAGTTGGTTCTTTGAAAGGATAAATAAAATCGACAGACCCTAAGCCAACCTTATCAAACAAAGGAAAGAAAAGGCTCAAATCCATGCTATAAGGAATGAAAATGGGGAAATCAGCACAGATCCAGAGGAATTCCAGGGGATAATAAACACATACTTTGCAAATTTGTACTCTGAAAAGATGGAAAATCTAGAAGAAATGGATAGATTCCTAGACACACATGAACCTCCAACTCTGAACAAAGAGGATATAAAAATGTTAAACAACCCAATATCAATCTGGGAAATTGAAAAATGTAATAAAAAACCTACCAACAAAGAAAAGCCCTGGTCCTGATGGCTTCACTGCTGTATTTTATAAAACTTTTAAAGAAGAGTTAACACGTGTACTCTTCAATCTTTTTAATGAAATTGAAAGGGAAGCAGTACTCCCAAAATCATTCCTTGAAGCAACCATCACCTTGATTCCAAAGGCAGAGAATGATCCCACCAAAAAAGAAAACTACAGGCCAATCTCTCTAATGAACATTGATGCAAAAATCCTCAATAAAATACTGGCAAACAAAATACAGAGAGTTATCAAGAAAATCATACACCCCAATCAAGTAGGATTTATCCCAGGGATGCAAGGCTGGTTCAACATACATAAATCAATCAATGTAATATACTATATTTACAGACTCAAGGACAAAAGCCATATGATTATCTCAATAGACACAGAAAAAGCTTTTGACAAAAGTAAAAACCCTACAGAGAATCAAAAAGGATGGACATTTTCTCAATCTGATACAAGCTATTTATGAGAAACCAACAGCCAGCATCATACTGAATGGGCAAAAACTGAAACCTTTTGCATTAAGATCAGGAATGAGACAAGGATGCCCGCTCTCTCCACTCTTATTCAATGTAGTACTGGGAACCTTGGCCATAGCAATCAGGCAAGACAAAGATACAAAAGGAATAAAGATAGGAAAGGAATAAGTTAAATTGTCATTATTTGCTGATTATAGGACACTCTATCTAGAGGATCTTAAAACCTAAACCAAAAGATTGCTAGACTTAATTACCAAATTTAGTAGTGTTGCTGGATACAAGGTCAATGCTCAAAAATCAATAGCCTTTGTCTACACGAACAACAGACTCACTGAAAGAGAAAATGCGGAGTCAATCCCTTTCACAATAACACCCAGAAAAATGAAATATCTAGGAATCAATCTAACAAAGGAAGTGAAAGACCTCTACTCTGAAAACTATAGGACTCTGAAAAATGAGATAGAAAAGGAAATCAGAAAGTGGAAAGATATCCCTTGTTCCTGGGTCGGGAGAACCAACATCATCAAAATGGCTATACCTCCCCAACTACTATACAGATTCAGTGCAATTCCAATAGAAATTCCAATGCTATGCTTCATGGAGCTAGAGAAAATAATACAAAAATTCATCTGGAACCACAGGAGACCTAGAATAGTAAAAATAATTCTAAGCAACCACAACATGGCAGGGGGTATTACAATCCCCAACTTAAAACTCTGCTATAAAGCCACTGTGATAAAAACTGTATGATACTGGCAAAGTAACAGACCTGAGGACCAGTGGAATAGATTAGAAGATCCAGACACAACCCCAGATACACTAAGCCACCTTACCTTTGACAAAGGAGCCAAACATCCCCAATGTAGGAAAGACAGCCTCCTTAACCAATGGTGCTGGAAAAACTGGACTTTAACCTGCCAAAAGCTAAAGCTAGGTCTGTCTCTTTCACCATGCACAAAACTAAATTCACAATGGATTTGTGACTTAAACATTTAAACAGAAACAATAAACCTGCTGGAAAACAGGTTAGGTAAAAGTCTTGGAGACATTGACTTAGACAGAGAATTCATGAATAAAACCTCTATACCATAAGAACTAGCAGAAAGAATTAACAAATGGGATCTCATCCTATTAAAAAGCTTCTGCACAACAAAAGAAATCACTGGCACCGTTAAATGACAACCAACAACATGGGAAAAGTCTTTACTAGCTGTTTGTCAGGCAAAGGGCTATTATCTACAATATACAAGAAACTTAAATCAGTCTCCCCAAGTTTAAAGACCCAATTCAAAAATGGGCATTTGAAATGAACAGACACTTCTCAGAGGTAGAAGTCAAAGCAGCTAAGAAGCATATGAAGAAATGTTCAATAGCACTGGTCATTTGATAGATGCAGATGAAAACAACACTGAGATTCTATCTTACTCCACAAAGAAGGGCCACTACTACAAAATCAACCAACAATAAATGCTGATGAGGCTATGGGGAGAAAGAACCCATTCTCCACTGCTGGTGAGATTGTAGACTCGTGCAACCATTGTGGAGATCTGTGTGGAGATTCCTCAGAAAACTTGGACTAGGTGTCCCATTTGACCCTAGCTATCACCCTGCTAGGAATATACCCAAAGGAATTTAAAATCACATTGAAAAGACAGATGTACACCTCTGTTCATAGCAGCTCAGTTCATGATAGCCCAATCTTGGAAACAACCCAAATGCCCATCAACTGGAGACTGGGTAAAGATGTGGGTTTTTTTTTTTTTAAATGGAGTTTTACTCTGCCATAAAGAATGACAAGATTGATTCATTTATGTGCAAATGGAGACACCTGGAGGACACACTAACAAGTGAAATAAATATAAACAGATATGCAAATGCCAGATCTTTTCTTTGATATAAGTACCTGTAGAGGTAACTGAGCTACAGAATGCATGATAGTTTTTGTAATATCCAAAAGGAAGTTGGTGTGGGAACGTAATGAGGGGAAGGAATAAATATGATTTGGAAAAAAATAAAAGAGTATGTGTATAGGGGGTGTGGAGGGGGTGGGTGGGTAGGGATGTGAGTAAAAAGGAGAAATGACATGTGTCACATATTGGTTCAGATTCCCCAATGTTTTGTGTGATTGTGAGCTGTGTATATAATGTACCAATAAAGTTTACTGAATAATGAAAAAAAAAGAAATAATGCTTTCTAGAAGACATCAATGATGAGGGGAAATTTGTTACTTATACCCAGCTAAACTATCATTTATGGAAAAAAGTAAAATCAAAGTATTTTCTTACATGACAAATCAGATACATGTATCACTCTCATATCTTTGCTGAAAAAAATGCTAAATATTTATCTCAGTAGCAAGGAAATTTGAACAAAGGAAAGTGTGAGATACAAGAACTAAAAATAAACAAGCTATTATGGCAATTTAATAATAACTGTTAAAAATAATCTTAATAATCACTGATCATATACAGTCAGAAATCAGGGTGTACTGTATGCACTAAGCATTGAAAATAAAAGAAGAGGTTCAAGGTTAAAGCATTTAATTTCCTTATGGGAAAAGAATAGAGATCTTGAGTCACTTTTAACTTGTTAAATATATATGCTATAAATAATAACTCTAATATAAACCAAGACTGAATGGATCAATTCCCAGGCCAATAAAACTGGCAAAAAGGCATTCTTTCTAGAAGATACAGACACAGATTCTAACTTGGGTCCTCCAACTAAGCTATTATCATTCATTGTATTGCTCCAAATTGTATATTTAGCATCATTCCCCTTAGTGGCTAATTTCAAATACTAGTTTAATTGATAATATTTAACTGCAGCACAGGAGAACAGGAAAATTCCCCCAGATAGATCAAAGATTAATTACTACGTTTTTCACTTAGCAGCCACAGTAGGTTTTGTTACTTTTATTATAAACAGCAACAGAGGTATAATAAAGTCACACCATTTTCCTGTAGCACAACCAAAGACTTAAAAATCTTTAAAATTAACATTAAGAATTCTTCCTTGTTGCATAGCTTAAGTAATAAGATCTAAAAAAAAATTGTTTTCTCATTGGTCTGCATTTTTAAAATTTATATGTCTCTTATTTCATGTATTTGGATTACTTTCTAGGATTCTGAAAGTTTTGTTTTATATGTTTACTTTTGTCATTAGTTATCTAGCTGTAGCTTCTTATATGATGGAATCCTAGAATTAATTTAGAAAAAATTCACATATTCTAAAAAAAATAAAACTTTTAACTGAACCTTCACTTAGTCTTCGGTTACTTTTTTAAATGATGAATTAATATTGGCTATGAAATTACTGGAAAGTATAAGAAGTATTCATTCATGTATTTCATTTTTCTTTACAGTTTTGAAATGTACAAAAAAATGAGTATTCAATGCTAACTAAGACCAGGGTCCAAAAGCATTATAAAATTATTCTACCATCTTACAAAATAAATGACCTTTTTTTGATCTTTTCATGCAGAGACAAATACAGCCACCAAGCACACCTTCCTTCTTCAAGGACAAATATGTCATTTCATAAATAGGAAAAAAACTCTCCCTTGCAAAGGTTGCCTATATTTTTTTTAAATTAGAAATTACTTTTTTTTCAACATCATATGGATTTGAATATAGTTTTGGTTCAAACATGAAGAGATTATGAGATGCTAAAAAAAGTTTCAAAAAAATTATTTTTAGCTTTTATTAAAGCAGGTCTGGGGCACATAATGATTACGTTCATTGCAGGGAATCAGTTCATGTACATAGCATATCTCAATTCCTTTTGCTAATAGCATACAATCTCTTGTCATTCCCTTTTTTGTTATTTGTATCACTGAAGTCCAGTATTCCATTTTTATGAGCCGAATGCCTGGGCCCTACCAAATGCACACACTGAAACTCTACCTGCCGTGCGATGGCATTTGGAGGTGAGTACTGCAGGAGGGAATGAAGGTTACGTGAGGTCATGAGAATGGGGCCTTTGCAATACATCCAGTGTCCTCGGAAGAAGGGAGAAAAAATGAGCGGTCTCCTCTCCCTGAACTCACTCTCTCAGGAAAGCCATGTGAGCACACAGACACAGGAAGGTCCTTTGCAAATCAGTAAGAAGACACCACTAGAAAATTCAAAGGAACCTCAGACTTCTAGCCCTACCACCATAAGAAAGTAAAACATCCATGTGAGAGCTTTCCACTCTGCTGTTTGATATAACATCCCACCATGACTAATATCACCTTTATACTCTAAGGACTGATCCCAGTGATGCCACTGATATTACATGAGTCACTTCACTGTCCTGTTTGCCATAGTCCCATGGTAGCTTAAAATTTAGTAGCTTAAACATTTAGTTTAAGAGCTTAAAACCTCTATTAATTGAATAAGCATTTGTAACAACAAAAAAATTAGACATGTTTTAATGTGCTAACAAATAGTGAAGAAATATGTCTAAAGTTTAAAAAGTATGAGGGACTAATTCTATTAAAAACACTTGAATATTCCTTTCTGCTATAAATGATCAGCTATGTACTTTGGAAATAGTACAGCAAGTCTCTGCTGAGAACAGAGAATGCTACAGCTAATAGCAAATGCTACTGGAAATCCTCAAATTACTTTTATTCTAGTTTGCTAGAATTATTTGGTTACCTTGGTTTTCTTGCCCCAATATTAATGCTACATATTATATTTAATGACAAATTTCTGCATTAATATTCTTTCTAATACTCTCTTCATAAGTCAAATTATATAAGTGGGAAAAGAATGACCCAAATCCAGAAACTTACAACTGTGAAATATGTATGCTTATTCTGTTTTTCAAAAAATGGACTCTGAATAAAGGTCACTATAACTTTTTTCAGTTTATTGGCTTTAATATGCACTGTTAAAATGTCTTGCAATAGTAATAAAGGGCTTGTAATTCTAGTTATAGGTGAAAGAGAAATTTTCCTTTTATACGGCTATAGTATTTTTATTAAATTATTTTAAGGGTATTTATTATGAAACAAATTATAGCTATATAAAATTTGATTAATGATTAATATTTTCCATTTTACAACATCTATCATACACTCTAGAACTGGTAAAGAGGGAAAAGAAAAAAATGTGATGGTAAAAAAGGAAACAAATCATATATATAAAGGGGTAGGGTTGTAGGGTAGGTAGGGGAATAGGAAAAAGTGAGAATTAAGTTGTCATATACAAATTCTCAATGTTGAGTGTGATCATGATGTGTATATAAAATGTATCAATAAAGAATTTCATGAAAAATTAATGATTAAATCTAGAAGTATGGGCTTCCACAAGAAAACATAATAGTAGTGCATCAGTCAATGTTCCCATTCCTGGGGCAAATATCTGATGCCTGCAACTTAAAGTAGATTATACTGGCTCGTGGTTTCAGAGGATTCATTCCATGGCTGGCTTTAAGGCAGGAACACCATAGAGGAAGGGCACAGCAGAGCAAAGCTGCTTACTCCATGGTGGCCATGAAAAGCACAAGGAAGAGCTAGAGAGAAAGGGAGCATGGACCAAGTGTACAGCCCAAGCTCCTCCTGTACACCAAGTGTACAGCCCAAGCCTCCATGACCTGCCCAAATACAAACAGAAATGAAGTTTAATCTGTTATATACCTCTCAAGTCAATCAAGTGGAAAATCAAGACAAATAGTAAATGTGATTAGATCTCACCTGAGGCTTCTTACTAGACTTATATTCATCAAATATTTACAGAATACTCAATTTTACAAAACAGTCATTTACAGCTTATAGTATCATAATAAAGTTTTAATTAAAAGTATTTAGAGACTTATAAAGACTGTAAAAAGTAAAATAAATTTCATATTCAACATAAAATATAATACAGTTGGTGGTCAACAGACTTATAGTGCTGCACTATAGCAAGCTGGGGTCTAGTGTTTTATGTTTTTGAAAAACTATGATTTTTTTAAAAATAATTGTTTTGTCCTAGGCCACAAAAAAGTACACTAGAGATTAAATCATAACATTAAAGCTTTCCTTTGCTTTTTCTAGTCCTGAGGTAAATTTCTCAACTTTCAAAACATTAGGAAAACTTTTCTTTAAAATCAATGATATGTGTGTGTGTCCAGTGATGTTTTGTTTACTATATTTTGCTCAAGTACCATAAGGAACTCTTGTACAAACACAGCCTTTATGGGTTGTTACTGTCTGTTGATGTGTGTATCTGTGTCCTTGTGTGTTTATTCAGACCTTTCAGGAGTGGGTGCACTAGGTTTCTACACACTAAAGTATAAACCATAAACAAGCATTAATTATAGCCAGAAAACATAATAGATCACAATTTTCCTTTAAAAATGAGAAGCAGTCAGAGAAACAGAAAGTGTAACTAAGGATCAAAATGTACAATAGGCACTGTGAAATAAGAAGAAAATATTCAAATGGGAAGGGCAACTAGGAGGTGGGAGGGAGACACATAAAGATGGAAGCAAAGCTTTTATAAATAAGGAAGAAGAAGGGGGTTCAATAAAGGAAGGGAATGAGAAAAAAAGAATAAAGATATATCATTTATAGTTATAAATACCTAATGATGAATGTGGTCATTATCTATAGCTAAAATTTACCAATAAAGTTAATTAATTAAAGAGAACTATTCCACAAATGAGCTTGCAAAAACTATGTATGTATATGTAAAAATGAAATTAGATTCATATACAAAAATTATCCCAAGGGCCGGAGGGTTAGCTCAGTGGTTCCGGCGCCTGCCTCGCAAGCACAAGGTCCTGAGTTTGATCCCCGGTAACCACACAGAATGCTGGGCGTGGAGACTCACGCCCATCAACAATCAACACCGCATACTACAATGCCGGACGTGGTGGCTCACGCCTGTAATCCCAGCACTCGGAAGGCAGGGACGGGAGGATTGCTGAGTTCGCGGTGGCTTGCCTGGGCACCACAGTGAGCTCAGGGCCAGCCTGAGCTACAAAGTGAGACCCTGTCTCAAAAAGCAAAAAAAAAAAAAAAAAAAAAAATTATCTCAAAATGAGTAAGGATCTAAAAATGAAATGAAAACTCTTAGAAGAAAACACAGCATAATCTTCATATGATTAAATTTGGCAATAATTTCATAAGCAATGTCAAGTGTACACACAGCAAAAGAAAAAAAAAACAGAAAAATGAATTGCATCAAAATTTTAAAAGATATCCTACAGGATGAGAGAAAATATCTACAATCATCTATCTGATAAAGGATTTGAACCCAGAATATAAAATCCTTATAGTTCAATAATAAATAGAAACAAGAATCTAGTTTAAAACTGGGTATAGGATGACAGCAAACATTTCTCCGAAGAAGACATACATATTTCATAAGAACATGTGAAAAGGTGTTCAACACTATAGAGTAATTAGGAAGATACAAATCAAAGCTACAACATAGTAGCCACTAAGACAGCTATTATCACGTAGCAGGAAGTAACAAACATCGGTAAGGATGTGCTGAAACTGAAATCCTTGTGCTTCACTGGGGGAAGTGTGAAATGTCATAGCCTACATAAAATTATAAGATTGAGCTTGAAAACGTTAGAAATAGTAGATCATATGACCCAGAAATTCCAGTTCTATAATTGAATATACACAGAAGAACTGAAGCAAGGAATTAAGAGATACTTACATACCATGTTCATTGCTTCATTAGTCACTATTATTAGCAAAAGATAGAACAACCCAAGTGTCCATCAACTTGATGAATGGATGAGCAAATTCAGACATATCTATATAGTGCCTGATGAGTCAGCTCATCACAGGATGGAAGCTGTGACTCATGCTAAATGGACCAACCTTGAAAACATTATGCTAAGTGAAAGAAGCCATCTATAAAAGGACAAATGCCATAGGAAGTACCTACAGTAGTCATAGAGAGGAAGAAAGGAAGTTGAATAGTGGTTTCCCAGGAAATGGGAGAAAGAACAGGGAGTTTGTGTATGTAGGTGGAGTTTCAGTGGGGAAAACTAGACAAGTCCCAGAGATGGAAGCTAGTCACTCAAAAGGAATGTGGCAGGGCAAAGTAATGAGGGGAAAGAATAAATATGATTTGAAAAGGAAAAGAAAGCACATGCATATAGGGGTGGGGAGTTGTAGAGTGGGTAGGGATATGGGTAAAAATGAGAATTAACTTGTGTCATATACTGATACAAATTCCCCAATGGTGAGTGTGATTGTGAGCTGTATATAAAATGTACCAATAAAGAATTCAATTAAAATAAATAAATAAAGTTCTAAACTGATCATAAATAACCGGTCATTGGAATAGCATGATTAACACAAAGGAAACAAGTTTTGGGAGAAAAAAGCCATTGGTGACTACAGGAAGAGGGTGAAAATGTTGTATGAAGGTAACATTTTTAAGACTTCTCAATTTAATTTTATCCCGCACTGACTGACATCTTTGTGCATTTATGTTTTCATAGTCTTTGGTATGAATTTTAACCATAGAGGAAATCAGACATGACTGATAAACATGACCCATTTAAGGATTCTTAGAGATTGACATTATACATGCCATTACACAGAAAACAAGGAATTTATGAATTACAATTGCAAGCACCCATTAAGTTGAAATCTTTCACCATGTTGTGGGTTAAAACAACAAAACTGGCTTTCTAAATAGGGAAAAAAATTAAGACTAGGTTAACACTCCAGTGCACTTAATAGGCTTTCCATGCTGTCTTACTTATAATATGAAATCACTAATTGGATGACAAGAGCAAAAGGGCTTTCCAGGGTGGGGTTAAATGCAAATTTGCCATCTGCCTTGCAGGATTGCTCAGTGTGGGATGTGCACACTGAGATAACCATTTTCTAAGGCTCACAAGGTGATATTGTAAATAAGGTAACAGATGTAAGCATCAGTCTGAGGACCAGCTTGGGCTTTGGAATTTGGAAAACTTATAACCATACACTAGTTAAATCTTTGCTGAGGGTTATTTTGTGGCCACTGTTGTTTAATGTGTGTGCACTAGACTTGCCTTTCCCGTCTTTCATTTTAACAAGATGTCACAGGGTAACATTTAGTGAACCACTCTTAAGTCTCAAATGATTAATTTTTCCCACCATGACAGTTTCCATACAGAATTTGCCACAAATAAGGAGTCAAGGACTGTGTCTGAGTTTATAAATGAGTACATTTTAAAACATCTGGGAACAAGTAGAAATAATTATTATACTTTTCCAAATTTTAAAAATTATGCTGTTTTAAAAAGATTATCGCTATACTACAGCATATGACACAAAACTGAAGTCCTAATTATGAAATAAAATCTGTCATATGTGGACTTCTATGTATAGCTTTCTGTGCCTTGCCTATAGTAGAACACAAAGTGAAATGAGTATGGCATAGATTTAATATGTTTAAATTAATTTTATGACCAGGATGGTGGGCTTAAATTTCATAATAAAAATCAAGTATAACATGTATGTGCATCTGTTATAGATAGAATGACAACCCCACAGCATATATTAAAAGAACCACATGGAAGCACCAGCCTGTACATCTCCCACAACAGATGAAAATTTGTGGTCTCAACTCTCTTAGATTTTTGTGTTTCCCAGGGGAGAAGGTTAGGAAGTAGATCTGCATCTACTTTTGATCAGAATAGCAAATAGTGAGCTGCCCTTTTAGATAATGGGGAAAACGGCCCAGGGAGATAACACTAAATCTCCAGAGGTGTGAGAAGAAATGTAAAACCTCACATTTCTGCCTCTTCTGCACGTAGCAATCAATGAGATAGCAGAAAAGGGCCCAACAATCCCCAGTAATTACTCTTTCATTTTTCTCGGGCAGTGGCCGCAGATGCTGGGAGCAAGGTTGGTTCTAACAGGTGGCCCGTGACTCTGTGGGCAGCAGACTCTGGAAGAAGAACCTGACCACAGACTCCACTCTAAAGTCTCCACGATGCCTCTGACCTATAGCAGCTCTGCATGACTCTGGCCCCCCACAGTCCACCTCCAGTAGGTACACGAAGGATCCTTAATGTATCCATAAGCAACAGAAAGTCTGACACCACGTATGCATTAAGCTCTCATTTTTTAATTTATAAGGAACTGTGTCATACCTCTAGTGGGTTCAATCCATGTGCTATTCCTCTTTATGCTGTCACTTGATTCCTAATAAAACCATTTCCAGACAGCATGTTCTTGCCTATTCATTTTCTCTATCTCTAGTATAGTGTGCAGAGCTGGTACACTCAGAGTTGATCATTCTAAAGGTGGCTGGCCCTAAAAGTGGCCAGTAGCTAGAACTGTTAGCTGTCACCTAGCAACACAGAACAATAGCAGGGAATAACAGAATCACCGAGAGCCACCAGGTCAGGAAATTAAAAGAGTTGCCAAGAAGCTGCTTGTTCCAACCAACTCAAAACTACTGACATGAGGGGTTCCACTATGTTCCCAGTGGGGCACTAGAGGACTGAGGCCTGCCCAATGGCCTGCTCCACGCAGGAGCTGTGCAGTGAGGAGTCAGGTACGGACCCCGGGGGCCATCCCCACCACGGAGGATTGAGGGCCTCCAGTCAGCCCAACCCCACCACAGAACTGCATTATGAGGACACAGGTCCGAGAGGAGTCAGAGCCATTTCCTGTGTCCCTCCACATTGCAGCCTCACTGAGAGACCAGGCAAGATTTTTTTTTTAAAGGGGAACCTACCTTTTATTTTGCCATCAACTCCTAGATCCCTCTATGCACCTCTTGTCCCCACACCCTCTCCTATCTTCCTGTCAGAACCAATACCCAGAAGTAAAACATTCTTAAGCTGCCTCATTTCTCCCCCTGTACTGTTATAAGAAGGTGTGCAAAGTCTCCAATGGCCTTACAGCATACAGTTGGTACTGTTTTATATATGCCCTTTTATCCTTTATTACCCGCTGGCATATATGAGGTTCTAAAGTATAGGTAATCTTCATAAATCTCATAACCCTATTTCACTCTCCTTCTGTCCCCCTACCTCCCTGATTCCCCAGTGACCTCTTATCCCCAAAGGGTTCAGGGGGTACATATATGATCTACATGTTGTATACACATTGCTGATTAATTCTAAATTTTGGCATATATACATAGAGGTAACTCATAAGCTCAAAGACTTCAGAATAGAATTTAACACAACTTTTCATTTTATGTACTGTGCTTAATACTGATATTGGGATTGATTGTATTATGGTAACAAACATGATGTGATTGGTCTGCTCGAATACCTCCCATGATGTGTCAGAACTGAGAGCCCTCAAGGGTCATTGCAGATGCAAGGAGGACCCCCCAGGAAAGTGCCACGTCCAAAGAGCCCCAGATAATAGAAAGAGACCTGCAACAAACATTGCCCTGTCATTAGGCAAAGAATAGTATTAGTAACAACGAAAGAGTAGAAATGAGAAAAAATACAAAACATCAGACACAAAGATCACCACCACAGGGAAATTCAGAGAAAAGAGAAATAGGGTAAACTGAAACTCAAGCACCAGGCCTCTTGGAGATGGGAAATAAAGTGGATCTACTAAAACAGAAATCAGAACTCATCTCTGAGATCAAAACAGGGATACTGTCTACAGTGAAAGACATCACTAAAGAAGAGATCAGCAAGATGATAGAATCCAAGATAGCAGAAGCAATGGAAGCTTTTTTTTTTTTTAGACAGGGTCTCACTTTGTAGTTCAGGCAGGCCCTGAGCTAACTATGGAGCCCAGGCAATCTTTGAACTCAGCAACCAATCCTCATGCCTTTGCCTCCTGAGTGCTGAGATTACAGGCGTCAGCCACCACACCTGGCACTATGGTGTTGATTGCTGGTGGGTGTGAGTCACCATGCCCGGCATTCTATGTAGTTATTGGGATCAAACCCAGGAACTTGCACTTGCAAGGCAGGCGGTGGAAACACTGAGCTAAATCTCCAGCCCTAACGGAACCTTTTAAACAGCTTCAAGCAGAGCTCCAGGGAATGATGAAGGAGAATGAAAGCTTGCAAAGTAGGATGAAAGAAGCAGAGAACCAAATCTCAGATCTACAGGACAGCATAGCAGCCAATGAGCAGGTAAGACATAATCTATGGAAAAGAGCAAGGGACCATGAGAAATCAATTCAACAGCTTCTAGATGAATCAAAGAAAAATAACATAAGACTGATTAGAGTCACTGAGGAAGCAGGAGACAGTGCAAAAGATAAAAAAAAAAAGCTATTGTCAGAGATAACAAAAGAAAACTTCACAGGAAAAGTAATAGATATACAGATAAATGAGGCCTATCAGACTCCAAAACAACAGGCCATAAAAGTATCTATACCTAGACATATAATTATCACGGTTCCAGATGTACAGCAAAAGAATGAAATACTGAAAGCAGTGAGAGAAAGGAAGAAAATCACCTACAAAGGGAAGCCCATTAGGATCACAGCAGACTTTTCAACAAAAACACTCAAGGAGAGCATGGAGGGAAGTATTTCAAGCATTGCAGGAAAACAACATCCAACCTAGACTGTTGTATCCTGCAAAACTATTTTTCAGAATAGATGGAGAAATAACATACTTCCATGATAAAAAAAAAAACACCTGAAAAACTTCACAATTATGAAACCTGCACTCCAAAACGTTCTAAAGAACATCTTGGAACAAAACACAGAAAATTCCATACCCACGAGACCCAGGAGAGGGAATTCATTGGGGAAAAAAAGAAACTAAATACAAAAAGGGAAAAGCAAGGAAGAAAAGAAGCAAGAACAGGGAAACATGGCAGCTCTGAATATGTCCATATCAGTCATAACCATTAATGTCAATGGACTCAAGGGGCCAATTAAAAGATACGGACTAGCAGATTGGATCAAGAAGCAAGATCCTACAATCTGCTGCATATAGGAAACACACCTAATTCAGAAGGAAACCCATAGACTGAAAATAAAAGGAAAACAATCCTCCATGCCACAGGAAACTACAAAAAAGCAGGAGTGGCTATCTTGTTTGCAGATAAAAGAGATGTCAAACCCAAACTGATTAAGAGAGATAAAGAAGGTCACTATGTTCTTACATAGGGAATGATCCAAGAGAAAGAAATAACAATCATAAATATTTATGCACCAAACTCTAATGCACCCAATTGTATAAAACAAATATTACTGGACATGAAAAGCCAGTTAACCACAAATACAATAGTAGTAGGGGACTTTAATACAACACTGTCACAAACTGGCAGATCATTTGGACAAAGAATCAGTAAAGAAATACTTGAGCTAAATCAAACCTTTGAGCAAATTAACTTATTAGATGCTTACAGAATATTTCACACTACAAAGCGAGAATATACCTTCCTCTCATCTGCTCATGGATCATTCTCCAAAATAGATCACATTCTAGTCCACAGAACAAACTTAAGTAAATGCAAAGGAATCAAAGTGATCCCCTTCATACTATCAGACCATAGTGCCTTGAAACTGGAGCTGAATAGCAGAAGAAATTCCAAGATCCTCACAAACACATGGAAATTGAACAGCACTCTGTTAACGAACCAATGGGCCATAAAAGAAATTAAACAAGAAATTAAACAGTTTCTACAACTAAACGACAACCCCAGCACAACATACAGGAATTTATGGGATACAATGAAAGCAGTTCTACAAGAGAAATTCATAGCAGTGAATATATACACCTGGAAAATACAGCAAACTGAAATAAACAATCTAATGATGAACCTCAGATAATTAGAAACAGAGGAGCAAAACAAACCCAAAGCACATACTAGAGGAATTTATAAGGATCACAGCAGAAATTAATGCAATGGAGACAAAGAGAACAATACAAAGAATTAATGAATCAAAGAGTTGGTTCTTTGAATGTCGATCTTTAAATAAGATTGACATACCCTTAGACAACCTTATCAAACAAAGCAATGGAAAGGCTCAAATCCATGCTATAAGGAATGAAAATGGGGAAATGAGCACAGATCCAGAAGTTCAAAAGATAATAAACATGTACTTTGAAAATCTATACTCCAAGAAGATGGAAAATCTAGAAGAAATGGATAGATTCCTAGACACATATGAACTTCCAAAGCTGAACGAAGAGGATATAAAAATGTTAAACAACCAGATAACAAGCTGGGAAATTGAAAATGTAATTTAAAAAAAAAAAACCTACCAAAAAGAAAAGCTGTGGTCCTGACAGCTTCCCTGCTGAATTCTATAAAACATTTTTTTTTTTTTGAGACAGGGTCTAACTTTGCAGTTTCAGCTGGCTCTGAGCTCACTATGGAGCCCAGGCAAGCCTTGAACCAAACAATCCTCCTGTCTCTGCCTCCCCAGTGCTGAAATTACAGGCATGAGCCACCACACCCAGCACTGTGGTATGTGGTATTGATTGCTGGTGGGCATGAGTCACCACGCCCAGCATTGTAGGTGGTTACCAGCATCGAACTCAGGACCTTGCCCTTGCGAGGTAGATGCTGGAACCACTGAGCTAAATCTCCGGCCCCCTCTACAAAACTTTTAAAGAAGAGTTAATACCAGTACTTCTCAATCTCGTTAATGAAATCAAAAAGGAAGCAGTACTCCCCAAATCATTCCTTGAAGCAACCATCACCTTGATTCCAAAGGCAGGGAAAGATCCACCAAAAAAGAAAATTATAGGCCAATCTCTCTAATGAACATTGACACAAAAATCCTCAATAAGATATTAGCAAGCATAATACAGAGTTATCAAGAAAATAATACACCCCTATCAAGTAGGATTTACCCTAGGGATGCAAGGCTGGTTTAACATATGTAAATCAATCAATGTAATACACTATATTAACAGACTCAAGGACAAAAACCATATGATTATCTCAATAGATGCAGAAAAGCATTTGACAACATGCAACACCACTTTATGATCAAAGCCCTACAGAGAATTGGAATTGATGGACTTTATCTCAATTTAACACAAGCTATTTATGAGAAACCAATAGCCAGCATTATACTGAATGGGCAAAAACTGAAACCTTTTACACTAAGAACAGGAACTAGACAAGGATGCCCGTTGTCACCACTCTTGTTCAATATAGTGCTAGAAACATTAGCCATACCAATCAGGCAGGACAAAGATATAAAAGGAATAAAGATAGGAAAGGAAGAAGCTAAATTGTCATTATTTGCTGATATGATACTCTATCTAGAAGATCCTAAAAGCTCAACCAAAAGACTACTAGACTTAATTACCAGATTTGGTAGTGTTGCTGGATACAGGGTTAATGCTCAAAAATCAACAGCCTTTGTCTATATAAACAACAGACTCACTGAAAGAGAAATTGGGAAGTCAATCCCTTTCACAGTAGCACCCAGAAAAATGAAATGTTTAGGAATCAACCTAACAAAGGAAGTGAAAGACCTCTACTCTGAAAACTATAGGACTCTGAAAAACGAGATAGAAAAGGAAATCAGAAAGTGGAAAGATATCCCTTGTTCCTGGGTAGGGAGAACCAACATTGTCAAAATGGCTATACTCCCACAACTACTCTACAAATTCAATGTAATTCCAATTGAAATTCCAACGCTATACTTCACAGACCTAGAGAAAATAATACAAAGATTCATCTGCAATCACAAGAAACCTAGAATAGCCAAAGCAATTCTAAGCAACCACGACATGGCAGGGGGTACTACAATTCCCCAGTTTAAAACTACTATAAAGCCACTGTGATAAAAACTGTATGTTACTGGCAAAGTAACAATTCCAAGGACCGGTGGAGTAGATTAGAAGATCCAGAAACAACCCCGGATACACTAAGCCACCTTATCTTTGACAAAGGAGACAAACATCCCCAATCCAGGAAAGACAGCCTCTTTAATAAATGTTGCTGGAAAAACTGGGCTTTAACCTGCCAAAAGCTAAAGCTAGACCTGTCTCTTTCACCATGCACAAAACTAAATTCACAATGTATTCGTGACTAAAACATTAAAACAGAAACAATAAGCCTTCTGGAAAACAGATTAGGTAAAACTCTTGGAGACATTGGCTTAGGCAGAGACTTTATGAATAAAACCACTATACACAAGAACTAGTGGAAAGAATCAACAAATGGGATCTCACTTTACTGAAAAGCTTTTGCAGACAAAAGAAGTCACTGGCACTGCTAAAAGACAGCCAACAACATGGGAAAAATATCTTTACTAGCTGTTTATCAGACAAAAGGCTATTATCTACAATATATAAAGAACTTAAACAGATAAGCCTCCTCAAGTTTAAAGACCCAATTCAACAATGGGCATCTGAACTGAACAGACACTTTTCAGAGGCAGAAGTCAAGGCAGCTAAGAAACACATGAAGAAATGTTCAACATCACTGGTCATTCGAGAGATGCAAAGGAAAACAACACTGAGATTTCATCTCACTCCACAAAGAATGACCGCTATTACAAAATCAACCAACAATAAATGCTAGCGAGGCTGTGAGGAGATAGGAACCCTTCTCCACAGTTGGTGGTATTGCAGACTTGTGCAACCATTGTGGAGATCTGTGTAGAGATTTCTCAGAAAACTTGGACTAGGGTTCCCATTTGACCTGGCTATCCCCCTGCTAGGAATATACCCAAAAGAATTTTAAAAATCACATTGGAAAGACAGGTGTACATCCTTGTTCATAGCAGCTCAGTTTGTGATAGCTCAATCTTGGAAACAACCCAAATGTCCATCAACTGGAGACTGGATAAAGAAGATGTGTTTTTTTTTTTAAATAAATTAGAGTATTATTCTGCCATGAAGAATGACAAGATTGATTTATTTATGGCAAATGGGTACACCTGGAAGACATACTAATGAATGAAATCAATAGATCACAGACAGGCAAATACTGGATCTTCTCATTGATATGAGCACCTTTAGATGCAAATGAGCTCTAGAAAGTGTGACAGTCTTTGTCGAATGGGAAATTTACAAGGGAAATTTGGTGTGGAAATTTAATGTGGGGAAGGAATAAATATGATTTTGAAAGAAAATTAAAGAGCATGTATATAGGGGGTGGGAGGTTTGGGTGGGGATGTGGGTAAAAATGAGAATTGACTGTCATATATTTGTAAAAATTCCCCAATGTTATGTGTGATTGTGAGATATTTATAAATTGTACAAATAAAGATTCTATTAAAAAATACTACTGACACGATAGTGGTTGACAACCACTGTTATCCAAAGCCCAGGGCTGTTACTAGGCAAAGATCTTCACTTCGCTGACTCATGATTTCTGTGCAAACTGAGCAAGAAGCCTCCCTAATTGAAAACTTCTTGGAATCCTGAATGGAGATTTCCCCTTTGGAGGCCCTGGAGGGCAGGCAGGGAACAGAAGTCAATGACAGCAGGAGAGCTGGTGTGTTACACAGTGTCCTCCACCTATTACCAGTAAGTGCTTTTAAATTCCATGAAAGCCTGTTGGTGATTTTATGCAATGATTTATACGGAAGGTACAAAAGAAACCATTATATTGCCTTATTCATGTTGCATCCTTAAAAACCCAAACACCCCCCAGTGAAGTCCAAGCTGAGCAGAAATGAAGTCACAGTTTCCATGAGAAATATCTATATACTCTGTACTGCCAATCTAATGGCATACACATAGGTACAAGTCCAGGGACAAGGAACATTTTAAAGCTTTCAGGGAAACAAACAGCCCACTGCAGTAGGCATGCCATGGCTTCTCGGACACTCCAGACAATGGCACATTTCCCTTTCCCTACCGTGTAACTGAGAAAAAACTTAGTTGATTTAGGTAACACAGGTGATAATGACTTGTTTAATGTGATGGGATACTACTGCCTCAAAAAGCTATTAAATATATAACTAGGGTTATTTTCTGGTAGCAGTGACCAACTTGTACAAAGTTGTCCATCAACTTTCAGTTGGATGCTTGTTGGCCAGTAGTCTGTACTGAAACACCACCCAAGTAGTTTAGAATAAAAGAAGTAAGTTGTGACTATGGATATTAGACTTATAAAATCAATTCCATTTAACTTCTTTATTAGTGTCTGTCAGCACTGAGAGATGTGGTGACTATATGACTGACCATCTCCATTTGTGATAGCCAAAATAAATCATACTGCTATTTATCACAGGAAGCAAGACCAAGGATTTAAAACTAAAGAAAGAATAAGATAATGAATCAGTGATAAAATATGAAGAATAATGTTATGCTATTTTACAAAGGGCTCTTTTACCCCAGTTATATTGCTTGTTGTAGAAGATAAAAAACAGATTTGTTGCATTTTTTTCTCCTCGATATGGCAGAACTCATGTTTATCTTTTTGTCAGTTTGACAAGCAAAGGGACTTAACAACAAATGACAACACCATCTCTCCAGGGGAGAAAAAGAAATTGATTAATTGATTCTCCGTGACTCCTCTGGTCCTGGTTTCCAGTGCCCTAGCAAACATTAAAAATCAGAGCATGAAACCTCTTGGCTATGTGTTTCAGGCCATTTAATTAGTAGATACAAAAGATAAAAATTAATCCCTTGAGAACTTTTACAATGCCATTTTTCAGTCTAGTCCAAACATAACCTGCCCCTTTAATTCCTGTAAAGAAAAACATCTAAAAATAGCTTTCTCACACAATATTTTTTAGAAAATTGACTTTTAAAAATTCCAATAAGACAAAAGAATCCTTCTCTTGAAATGGGAGGAAGAAGGTGGAGCCTTGAGGCACTTTCCCATATAGAATATTAATCCTGCACATTCAGTGAAAGTACCACCAATGTTGCCACAACTGAACATGGATATTACATGTGCCAGCAGTACTATAGATCACCAAGCTCTGGACCAGCAAATGGGAGAAGCAGAAGGTGAAATGCTTCTAGCATTTCTTTTCCTTCACTGTCACCTGATTTACAGCTTATGAGGATTAATTCCTCCAACCCACCAGAAGCCTCTCTAGAAAAAGTGTTATCTAACAGCCATAACACTCACATTTGTTATCTAACAGCCATAACACTCACACCAGGGGGCTAGTACCAAACTGATGTTCTGTCTTAAAAACTAGAGGATCTCACTTTCTCCACAAAGCATTTTATAGGGGACTGAGCAAGCAGACAAAGAGTACACAGGAAATAAATTACCTATCTTTTCTAAAGGTAGATATTTTCATTCAAAATCTTTTGTGTTTATCTTTGCAACCCACTGCTATCTGTGAGAAGCTAATCTAATACCAGAAATGTGAAGATAAGAAATAATCAGAGGAAGGCTAAAGGTGCAAGCACAAAGAAATGCACACAAATATCTTCAATTAACTTCTGATGTAGGTGCTACTGCAATTCAAAGGAAGAAAGACTACCACTTTAGCAAATGGTGCCACCTATCATTTCAGTGTCCACAGTGAATGAAAAACTCTGAAGGTAAGTCTCACACCCTCTACAAAAAGTCTTCTCAAAATAGATCATGGACTGAAATATAAAACTATAAAACTTCAAGAAAAACTGCCCAAGAAAATCCTTGTTCTTACTAAGCCAAAGATCTGAGCACCAAAACCATCCTTCATAGAAGAATAACTTGATAACTTGGACCCCATCAAATTGGAAAATACTTGTGCTCTGACAGCATATATGGATAAAAATAAATGCTACAGACTGCAAAAGAATTATTTACCAACCATACACTTGATAAGACTAGTTTCTAAGATACATAAAGAATTCAAAGGAAATTTTTAAAAATTGAATCAGAAAATGAACAAAAGTTTTGAAGAGCCATTTCAATTCAGAAGACACAAAAGTGGTAAACAAGGGTATAAAAAGCAGTTCAGCAAATCATATGAAAGTTAAGGAAATGCAGATTAAAATGAGCGTACAGGTCACCATGTTGCTATCAAAATGGTTGAAGTGAAAGGTGGTAACAAAACAAAATGTTGGTGAGCATATGAAGAAACTGAATCACTTTTATGTTCTGGGAGGATATCATATACATGATCCAGGCACTCTGGAAAAGGTTTGGCAGTGTCTTACATTAACTGAAAGTGCAATCTACCCCAAGTACTTCCAGACATTTATCCTAGAAAATGGAAAGTTTGTGTTCACAGCAATGTTTACAGCAACTTTAGTTGTAATGGGCAAAAACCTGGAGATAACACCAGAGACCCTTCAAAGGATGGATGAATAACCCGGTGTGAGCCATCCACACACCATGGTGCACAACTCAGCGGGAAGACATGGGCTACCAGTGAGTCCAGCAATCTAGAGGTACTTTCAGAGAATTTGTATGATTGACAAAGCGAAACTCCAAGCAGTTATATACTGTACATTTCTGTTTAGAGAATACTCTTCATACAACGAAAAATTACAGAAACAACTCAGATTAGTGGTTTCCAGTGGTCAGAGAGGAAGTGGGAGCTCCAAAGATATGGGAAGGGATATTTTAAAAGCATAAGAGATCCTTGTGTTGATAAAAACATTATATTTCT
Source organism: Thryonomys swinderianus (assembly GCA_004025085.1). Classification (NCBI taxonomy): domain Eukaryota; kingdom Metazoa; phylum Chordata; class Mammalia; order Rodentia; family Thryonomyidae; genus Thryonomys; species Thryonomys swinderianus. The sequence continues at coordinate 4,591 of PVIC010017315.1, read as the reverse complement.
CAACTGTATCGATTTCAGTGTTGTTTGCAACATTGTAACATTACTGTTGGGGAAACTAGTTAAAACATGTATGATATTTTCCTGTATTATTTGTAAGACTGAGTAAATCTACACGTCTCAAAATGAAAGAATTAAAAATATGAACCTCTTGTGCACAGCACAAAATGTCACTTAAATGAAGAGAAACTTAAGATAAAGAAAAATTAGATAAATGGGTCTCAATCAGTAATATCATGTCATGCTTCTGAAATTTATTTTAAATGTTGATCCTCTATGGATGTTGGAGGGATTGTTTTCTTCGTAGTTTGTTTTTGTGAATCCTTATGGAGCACCGTTATTCTGATTATAAATTCAACAACATAATTCAGAGTACACAGCCTGCATTAAGAATAGCCATATTTCTGAAATGTAAAAGCCCTGAATTGGAGCAATTCACAAGCTCCCTGTGCTTCAATTTTTTCAGCTATAAGACAGGATGACAGTAATATTGTGCAGTCGAAATGAGGTCACGCACTGGAAAACATATTGTAAATTGTCATGCTTCATAGTGCGACTACCTTTTATATGGTCACCATTAAATGTCATGTAAGCCTTAAAGGCTTTCAACTTTGGCTTTATGAAATCTGAAATGGTTAAGTCCTGCTCATCTTCAATGGAAAAGCTGAGGCTTTATAGAGCTTAAATACAGTCTGCCTTACACTCTCAAATGCCAAACAACCACAACACACTCGTGTCCCACTCTGCACTAATCTATTAAGGTCTATTTTTAAATATATGATTATGTTGGTGTGATCTAGATTCCAAGAGAGAGACAAAGGATTACCAGTGTAAAGTGTGTAACATCAGGTTCCCACCAGTCACCAAGGCAAGGAGCTGCTTGGAAAGTCATGGATTGGTGAGGAGCCAGAGCTGGAGAAATGTGGGTATCAGCCCTCCTTGTGGGCTTCCCAGGAAGGAACAAGCCAGGTAGGGTGGCAGGCTTAGGACTACTTTCCGTGGTCTTTGGTCCATTTATGCTGTTTCTAGCTGTCTGAGGACCCAGCCCTGAGGGGACTGAGGCAAGCAGGTTGACGTGCGAGTGTTAGGGCCCCGGGAGCACCCAGTACAAAATATGACTGAAATGTAGGCTTCGCACTGGCTATTTGCCTGTAAAAACTACACTTCCAAGCAAGTCCTTTATTAGTAATTATCAGAACCAGCTGTCTCTGGGTGGTGGGATCTCTTAGGGTCAGCATGGGCCCAGATGTCAAAGCAATGGAAACACAGAAAATTAAAATTTGTGGTTAATGCAGAACTCTCACTGAAGCGGTCTGAAATGATTCTCAACAGGAGACAAATTATATGAAAGTAGCTACTTCAATAATCAAGAAAAAGTAAATAATCATTAGTTAGAAATTCTTCCCTTGAGTGCAATGGAAATCAAGTTAGTAAAATGAGCCCTGATCTTACAAGTATGAAATTCAATAGTATTTCTGTTCATGTGGGACCTTTGGAGTTTTCTCAGAGTTCAAATTATCCTTGTCGTGTCCCATTGGCTTTGGTCACTCCATTCAGTGTCCTCAGAGCCCCCATTCTGCGGTCCCTTCTCTTCCATACCATGACTGTGTTGAGAGGTGTCCAAACTTGGTTCTCCTCTTCCCATTGATTCCAGATATTGGCAATTTGTATTGCCTACCTATCCTTTTACTTCAATTGTACTAGATATTTATATATTTCATTAAATTAGTGTTACATTTTATTGATTCTCCTTTTAAGTTCACTTCTGCTTCTTTTGAGTTTATTTTGCTCTTGTTTTATTGGATCCTTGTGATGAGACATTATATTATTGGTTTGAGAAACTTTTCCTTTTCTAAGGTGTCCACTGCTATAGTTATGTCCTACAACTGTTGACAGCTTGTGTTCTCTTTTGTTTGTTTGTTTGTTTCGCAGTACTGGGGATTGAACTCAGGGCCTCATGCATGCTAGGCAAATACCCATGGATTATTTGGAAGTGTGTTGCTTAGGCTCCTGGTCTTTGGAGATTTTATTTTTTCTCTTACTCACCTCTACTCTTTGTTTCATTATGGTTATAAAACACACCACATATGATTTCAATTGTTTTTAATTCAGTTGTATTGAGGTTTGTTTTAGATCCCAGGTTCTATTCTGTCTTCATGTATGATCTGTGGGCACTGGAAGAGAATGTGCATTTTGCCACTTTGGGAAGGATCATACGAATGCTCATTAGACCTTGATGGTTGATGTTGAATTCTTCCAGAATTTGGCTTATTCTCCATTTAATTTGCTCCATCAGTTACTGACTAAGGAGTCTTGAAGTGAAAAATGACAGTGACAAAGTTGCCTATTTCTTTTTCCCAGTCTACCAGTTATTGCTCTACTTAATTTCCAGCTCTATTGTTTGGTGCATTCACCTTTAGGATTGTTATATCTTTTAATTAATTGGCCATTTTGTCACTTGCTAGAGTCAGCTCCCAAGTCTGTGGGCTTCACATCTGTGGGTTCCACAAACTGGCAGACTGAAAATATTTAGAGATAAAATTGAGCTTGTATTAAACATATACAAATAGATTCTCTAACTATTGCGTTTAAATTTCATTAGGTATTTTAAATCATTCAGAGAAGATTTAAAGTGATATACATATGGTATATACAAATACTGCACCATTTTATTTTTTAATTGAATTCTTTATTGGTACAATTTATATACATCTCACAATCACATATAACATTGGGGAATTTGTACCAGTATATGACACAAGTTAGTTCTCATTTTTACCCATATCCCTACCCACCCACACCTCCCCACCCCCTTTATACATACTTTTATTTTCCTTCTGAATCATATTTATTCCTTCTCCTCATTACATTCCCACACCATATTTCCTATGGAAAATACTGCACCATTTTATATAGGAGACTTGAGAACCTGTAGACTTTAATATTTCCAGGGTATTCTTGAACCAATATCCACAAATACCAAGGGACAATACTAATGCTTCTTTATGTTTCTACATTTGATCTTAGCCAAAAGGCCGAGAAGCGATACTTCTTTATGTTTCTAGTCATTTTCTTTTCTATTAAGTCTACTTTAAGTTATATTAATAGTCATTCTCTACTTTCCTTTATGTTTTCATGATGTATCTTTTACACAACTTTTACTTACAACTACCTTTATCATAGCATCTGAAGTGAGTTTCTTATTGAAAACATGGTTTAGCCATTTTTAAAAATCCATTGTTAAAAATCTCTTTCTTTTAATTGGTATATTTATGTGATTAAATTTAACATAATTATTGTCACTTTAGAAATTAATCCTACAATTTTTGTTAATTTTTCTGTTTTTAGTTGCTCAGTTACTTTTTCCTAACTTTCCTATTTGAACATTGTTTTTGAATTCTATTTTGACGTATCCAAAGAGTATGAAACTGTATCTTTTTTGTATAGGCTTTTTTTTTTTTTGGCTTCTGATTTTAACAGTTCTTCTTTATTCTTTTTTTCCCATTATTCAGTAAACTTTATTGGTACATTATATACACAGCTCACAATCACACACAACTTTGGGGAATTTGTACCAATATGTGACACAGGTCAATTCTCATTTTTACCCACATCCCTGCCCACCCACCCCCTCTCTATAGCCTTTTTAGTGATTGTTCCAGCTATCATATTTTCCTTGGGCAACTTATTACAGCCTACTTCACAGTTTACTAGTGATAAAATAAAAATGAATAAAATGTAACTATCTTCACATTCATTATTATCCCTACTTGCAGTTTAATTGGTTTAAATAGTTTCAATATATATTTAGAATTACAACATATAGTTATAAAAGAAAGAAAGCCTATCATATTCTTTGTCCTTTCTCATCTTCCACATTTCCAATTTTTATTATTTTTATCTCTGTTTAAATATTTCTTTGTAAGCCATTCTCTTACAATAGATCAGCCTGGAGGGTCACACATCCACTTCAATTTCCTTACTTGTGAATGTACTAATTTTCTTCTCATTCTGAAGGATTTTTTTGGGGGGTATAGGATTCTGTATTGAAATTTCTTTTCATCCATCCCTTGTAAAAGAGCATTACCTCATTTTGGCAGAAGTCCACTGTTACTTAAATTGAATTTTTTAATAGATAATGTCTCATTTTACCTTGGCTACTTTCAATAGTTCCCGGTCTTTGATTTTCCAAAGTTAATTTTAATGTGCATTAAAGTGTTTTTGTGGGGTTTTTTGTTTTGTTTTTCTGGGGCTTTATTTTATTTGGAGTTCACTAAGATTCTTGAATCTTTAGGTTTCCCTCTCTTGCAAGATTTGGAAGAGATTAGTCATTGCTTACTCAAGAACTCTCTTGTCTTCTTTTTACTCCACTAGAACTCTAAAATCGTGAGCAATAGAACAAGTTAGAATGCCACAGATTCTGTTTTGGGTTTTTCTTTCCTGGGTGCTTTTCATCTTTTCTATTTTATGTCTCATGGTAGATAATTTTTACTGTTCTGTCTTCCAGTTCTTTGATTCTTCCCTCAGTCCCTTCTGTTCTGCTGTTGAAGCAATCCACATTGTTTTTATTTCAGATATGTATCCACTAAAATTT
>PVIC010017314.1:0-32886 GCA_004025085.1 Thryonomys swinderianus | reverse complement strand
CCTCACTCCACAAAGAATGGCTGCGATCACAAAGTCAACCAACGATAAATGCTGGCATGGCTGTGGGGAGAAGGGAACCCTTCTACACTGTTGGTGGGATTGCAGACTTGTGCAACCATTGTGGAGATCTGTGTGGAGATTTCTCAGAAAACTAGGACTACAGGTCCCATTTGACCCTGCTATACCCCTGCTAGGAATAGACCCAAAAGAATTTAAAAACTCACATTGGAAAGACAGATGTACACCCTTGTTCATAGCAGCTCAGTTCGTGATAGCTCAGTCTTGGAAACAACCCAAATGTCCATCAACTGGAGAGTGGATAAAGAAGATGTGGTGTTTTTTTTTTTTCAGATACATTTCTTGATGCATTTACTTGTCATGGTCCCAAAGGTTCTTCCCTTCCCATTGTAGTCCTTCTGTTTGCCTAGTCATCCTTGCTTTCACTCTCTTTGTCTAAATGTAGAGGTGTCCAAGGGCCAGTCGTTTCTCTGTTTGATAACTATTGCTTTGGGCATCATTTTTGTATAGCTGGATTTCAGGTTTTGATATTCAGTCCTGAATGTTTTCTTGCATTGCAGCCACGAGCGTCACTACTTACAAATTTTTTTTGAGAAATGATTTCACTGTGTCACTCATACTGACCTCAAACTCCTGGTTCAATGATCTTCCTGTCTCAGCCTCTGGATATAGGTGTGGACTATAAGTGTGCACCACTGTACCTGCCTTTTAAACTTAGTTTTCAATAAGAAAATGCACATCATAGTACACAATTCAAAAGTTCCAGAAAAGACAAACTGAAGATTTAGCCTCTCTTTTTCCCTGGAGAGAAATTTATGTTCCCTGGAGGGAAATGTCCTCATCCATTGGACTGCTTCTAACTAAACATGCCTTGCCATAAAATGAGCTCATGCAGTACCATACTTATCACCTTTTCCTTTGAAAACCAGCCCTTCCACTGGACTTTATAACTTCTGTAAGTAGCATTGACATCTGTGTAGTCATTAAGTTGATAACTATTATTCGAGCTCAAAGCCTCCAGCTTTGGCTTTTTTTTTTTTACTTCTCTATTTGCTTGCCTGTTTATATCTTCTTCCCTGACCTATTCATTATTTTCCTCTTCATTGTCTATTTTGTGGCAGATCTGCCCTCCTGTTACACTAGACTGCTGTCAGCACCTAGCCACATGGGAGGGTATCCTCTCTTCCTGCACAGCATTCCACCACTGATGGTTCCCCTGAGAGCCTTGAACATCCCGCTGCTATCCTAAAAACTTGGATGTAATGGAGGTTCCATTCTGTTCTGTTTTTCTTCTGCACGATTGATCTTCAATGGGCCATGGACTCTCAGAGGACAGGAACTACTGTGTACTATTTTTGCCCTGTTCTCTTTTATACCTTACAGTTTTACACATAGAGTGGATTCTCTTTCTCTCTCATAATCTCAAATGATGAGAGGAACACTTTTTGTTTAGTAATGGATGTGAGTGGCATTTTTCTCTTCCACTCCTCCCTCTCCCCTTCTATTTCTTCTCCCTTCTCTTCTCGTATCTTCCTCTTCTCCTCCTTTTATTTTTACACTAATGGAGGGTGAGCCTCGGGCCCTGCACATGCTTGGAAAGCCCTCTAGCACTGAGCTACATTGCCCGCCCTTTTTAGTTTTTATTTTGAGACACAGTCTTGCTAATTTTCCCAGACTAGACTTGACTTATGGTCCTCCTGCCTTAGCTTCCTAAATAGCTGGGGTTACATGCATGTCCCACTGCATCCAGCAGACATCTTTTTAAAGTGCATGGAAAAATTTGGGAGCTACATGTGGTGGGGCACATCTATGATCTCAGCATTCTGTGAAGTTGAGGCAGGAGGGCCACATGTTTGAGCCCAGCCTGGGCAGTGTAAGTCTTAGTGAGACCCTGTTTTAAAATACAAGATAAAACAAAGGGTGGGGATTTAACTCAGTGTCAAGGCCTAGGTTTTCAATCCTTTCTACTCCTCTCCCCCAAATAATAATTGTCGGCAGAGAACTGAATGGCAAGAAGAGGAATAGCTAACTTGTAGTCTTACAATGATGTATCTATCACCTTTTGCTTCCAGTGGAATCTTTTCTTTCTTGGCTTCGTAAAACTATATCATGGTCCTACCGTGGAACCTCCCATGGTGCTTTGTTTTCCTTACTTCCTTTATTTTCCTTCTTACTTCTTATACCAGTTAATTTATTTGCCTCATTTTTAGAGTTCTTTCTCCTACTAGGGTATAAGGCTAAAAAAGGGAAGGCAGGACTTCTGTCCCTCTTGTTGACTGTTGCATTCTTAGAACCTGAAATGTGGTAACCTGCACAATAAGTATTTGTTGTATAAATGAACTGAGCAGATACTGGTTGCTGTGTAGTCACGAAATTGATCATTATCACCAGTTCTAGATTTTTCTTTGGTCTGTTCATTGTTACTGGGCATTAGTGCTTTAAGATCAGGAAGACAAACCTATGTACCTAGGGGGAGGCGGGTTTGGAAGGAGGGCAGGGCAATGGGTAAAAGTAAGAATCAATATATATCATATACAGGTACAAATTCTCAATGATGAATATGAAAATAATGTGTACCTAAAATGTACCAATGAACTCAATGGAAAAGAAAGTCAGGAAGACATTTCATCTTTTTACCAACATAAGATTTGGTTTGGGGCTGAGTGACTGAGAAGCATGTGGAGAGAAGAAATAAACAATAGAATCAAGGGGGCTGGCAAGAACATCTTGGGGTGTACTGTCAGCAGCTGACATTCTTTGAATACTTCCCACTTGTACTTTGCTAACCTATTTTGAGTACCTTTAATAAGGGTGACTCATGTCTCATTTGTAATTCTCATTACATTGTATGTCCTTTCCCATGGCTTAATTTCTACACCTTGTATGGTTAATATCTGTTCTGATTCTTGGCTTAGGTGCTGTCACTCTAATATCGAGGAAGAAGCCAGCTGATTGGTTTTGAGTTTGAGCCTTCACTATATCATTTATTATCATAGATAAAAATTCTGTTTTGTGGCTACCTTTTGCTCAGCCAGGGAGGCAGCTTAGGTCTTAGTGAAAGACATGAATATGTGGGCCAGCTGCCTCCACTGTCCTGAAGAGCCAGTCCGGGAGGCCTTGGCATGGCTAGAGCACAGAGAAGCTACCGGGTCGGGATGTAGGATGCCTGGTCATCTTGCCTCAAGAGAGCCCCCCTATGCCTGCAGATGTCATATGCCTGCTGGCTGTGCCACTCACCAGTCAGACCCATATAGCTCTGAAGATGGTATCAGTGAAACCTCAGTGTGTATAAACAAGAAGAGATCAATAGATTTTGCTTTGCTGAGGAGTTGGGCTTTTGTATTCTAGCTGATGAAGAGCCATTGGGAGCCTTTAAGTAAGGCAGAAATGTTTCTTTTGATTGATGGATCGAATGATGGATCAATTTTGGTACTGGAAGATGAACCAGGGCCTCACACAAGCTAGGCAGGTTCTTTGTCACTGACATACATTCCCAGCCCTTTTTAGTTTTTGAGACAGGGCCTTGCTAAGTTGCCCAAGATAGCCTTGAAGTTTTGATCTTCCTGTTTTAATTTTCTCAGTCGCTGGGATTAGATGTATGTACCTCCACACTGAAAGATATTTCTTTTAGAATTACTACAATTGCATTGGTTTTAAAGTAGACTGCTGAGGAGGGTGCAGTAGATGTAGAAAGAGGCTGTGAGAAAAAGTTAACATGAGAAGAATGGTTGCCATTGTGTGAAACCTCAGTGACTCCTGCGGATGTGAGTGAGCTATGGATGACTCACAGGTAGCTGGCTTTTGCAGGGACAGGGAATGGGGAAGCGAAGCAATGCTTATAGAAGAGACTGAGAGTTACTTCCTAGGACTTTGGAGTCCAACATGTCAGGGTGATGGCAGGCAGATGTTCGGGAGAAGGTTCTGGAGCACTGAGGGAAAAGTCTGCACTTGACCCGTGGCTGCTAGAGCCACTCTTAAAGCTGCTTGTTGGGGAAATGACTTTTTAGATTTAACTTTTTAATAAGGAAAATTTCAAATGCATAAAATTAGAGCTAATAATATGATAGGCTACACCTCCTGTGCTTGTAACTCCCTGGTTACTGAGGAGCTTGTGGTCCATCTTGTATCATCTATAACCTCCAGCTAATTCCCTCTAAGTCAAGGTGATTTGGGAGCAAATTCCAGAAAGTATATAATTTTATTTGTGAATCTTTCAGTATTAGTCTCCAAAAGATAAAGAATCTTTGAAAAATGTAGTTACCATTGTAGCTACATTGTCAACGCTTAGAAGTCATAGTAATTGTGTATTATTTGTCAAATACTCAGTGAGTTCGGATCCCCACTTCACTTTTCTTTACGTTTAAGATCCATATAAGGTCCTTCTAGAAGCGCTTGATTGTTATGTCTCTGTGTCTCACACATTTTCCTATTGGTAGGATTGAGTGTATAACTTCCCAAAGCATTCTGGGGCCTATTTGTGTGAAGTTGAATCATAGCCCACACTGGAGTGAAAGAAAGAGGTGGAGAAATATGAGGTAATGCAAGAACTGTCTTCATTAGAGGAATGTCTTTGATTCCCCTTTGTCTCCAGGAAGACATGATGCTTTTAGGGAAGTTTGCTGAAGTTAGTGGGCATGTAATCTGTTGCTCCTGCACTTCATTCTATGCTGCTGCTATGGTATCTTCTCATTTGGTTGTGCCCCTTCCTTCACTCGTACATATTTGTGGTCTCTGTTTCCTGTGGTAAAGACTGATCCTGTGAGTGTGGCTTAGAGGGATTGTGGGCAACTGTCTTCCTTGTGCTGTTCTCACTTCTTTTAGGGAGGAGGTTGAAGCAAAAAACCATGGGACTTACCATGAAGCTCAGGGTGGACTTGAAGTTACTGTATAGTCCAAGCTGTCCTGGAACTCTTGATCCTCCTGCCTCAGGGTCCTGAATGCTGTGATCACGGACATGTGCCACCATACCTGGCCCAACCTATTCTTCCTGAGGTTTGATCTCCACCCTTCCTGTTTCTTTCTAGCCCAGGCTAGCTGTAGCAATACTGCCTCATCTAACATTTACATTCCCCCTGAATGCTGAGGTCTTTCTCCGAAATCTAGTTCACGATGTCCTTCCTCTTTCCTCCGTACAGCCTGACTCATCTTGAAACACCCAAATGAGAAGTCACCATTTTCTGCGAAGTTTTCTTCAACTACTTTGTTTCACATGAAATAATTATTCATTCTGTTCTTGTGGTACCTGTTACAGTTTGGCTTTATTATTATTATGTTTGTACAGGGGGACACGTGCCTGCATATGTGTGGTATGTATATGTGTGTCTGCCTGAGGCTCGGGAGGGCAGGCTCTGGGTCCTGGTCTGCTTCATGTCTCACTGTGGGCACCCATCCCAGAATAATTCTCTCCTGGAGTATAGCATCTGCCTATTGGAAACAACTCTTGGGAGGATGAACAACAAATTTCTGTTACAGCTGCTCTGTTGTATTTTTTTTTTTTTTTTTTTTTTTTTGCTTTTTGAGACAGGGTCTCGCTTTGTAGTTCAGGCTGGCCCTGAGCTCACTATGGTGCTCAGGCAAGCCGCCGTGAACTCAGCAATCCTCCTGTCTCTGCCTCCCGAGTGCTGGGATGACAGGTGTGAGCCACCACGTCTGGCATTGTGCTATGCGGTGTTGATTGTTGGTGGGCGTGTCTCCACGCCCAGCATTATATGTGGTAACCGGGGATCGAACTCAGGACCTTGCGCTTGCGAGGCAGGCGCCGGAACCACTGAGCTAACCCTCCGGCCCAGCTCTGTTGTATTTTTTAAAAATAATTTTATTAAGTAACCTGTTCAATATGACAGTTTTGAGTTCAGATGAATTAAGGCTACAATGTAGTTACATTTTATTTTGCTCCTGTAAACACATGAAGGATTTTTCCTGGGTATATGAGGAGAAGCAATTCTTGTTTTGCCATTAATAATAACTCTGGTTGTTGACCTTGGCTGCTTCCCAGGTACCAATTTCATGACTCAGGAAATTGCAATAAAAACACAGAACTCTAATCTTCCCAGATATTGTTTGGTTGTCTGCCAAACTCTGGACATAAATTGTAGGGGAAGAAAGCATTATGTTCAGAATTTAGGGAACCGATGCTTCTGTATATGTATAATCTACTAATTTTTTTTTGTAGTCAGATTATGGCTTTTGATTTTTCATTCTTTCATTCTTTCAGGAAACTTTTATTGAATGATGGCCACCTTCCAAACATTGTATTAGGTTCTTTAGAGCCTTCAGTTTCATAGGATAGACACATAATAACAGTTGTATGAACAACGACAGTACGGAGAGAATAGTGGTTGATTTTGTGTATTGTCTCCACTTAGTCCTGCCTCATGAATAAGAGTTAATCTGATAGACAGGGGAGGAAGGCTGGAGGCAGTAAGAAATACACAGAAGAGGAGAGACAGTGTGTGCCAAGTGTGCACAGGTAGCAAATGACATGCCATATTTTAGTGTTTATTATTTTTATTTCAAGTAGGAAATATATATCGTACATGATCTAAAATTCAGATGGTGTGATGGTGAAAATGAATTTCTCTTTATCCTGGCTCCTTAGCCATATAACTCTTCTCCATAGAGACAGCTATGGTTCCACCTTCTTGTGAATATGCTTCTGGAGAGTTTTGAGGCATTTACAAAATTCTCTTTTTTATCTTTTACGCCAAAGGTAGTGTGTTACATAATTTGGTCTACATCTTGCTTTTTTTTTCACTCAGTGCATAGGACATTGACTTGCTGCATTCTTTTTTTAAAAAATTGTTTTTATTGGTACATTTTATACATACCTTCTGATTGCATTCAACATTGAGAACTTGTACCTGTACATGACACCTCTTGATTCTCATTTTTCCCTTCTCCTGCCCTTCCTGCAACCCCTACCCCTAAAAAAAGGAAACTACATTCTTTTACTGTAGTGGTTATAGATTCTGTTATGTGAGTGGAACACAGTTTAGCTAGTGCCCTTTAGGGGAGATGTTTGGACCTTTTATAATAAGTTTTACTTGTACTGTGAAGCAGATTGGAATAAGTGAGCAAGAGCCACATAGTGCAGGGCTAAGGATTGTAAATATATTCAGTCCTTACTGAATATAAGTTAATAGGCAAAGTCAGGTATATTGGGCAAAAAGCCAAATAGAATTTATTGGTAAAAATTAATTTATTGATTCAATTAAAAAGGGTCATTGAAATTATAAACTCAGTGGATAGGATAAGGAACTGAAGAGAGAATTGGTGAACCAGATGATGGATCCAAAAAAATCCCACAGAGAAGCACATGCTGAAATATTATATAGTACTGAATGACATGAAGCAGAACCACATATCCACATAAGTGGCTCCCACACAAATATGGTGGGGTGAAGAAAACCAAGTTGCAGAGTAATTTGTGCTGTATATAATTCAAAGACATGCAAAGGTAACTAACATTATGTGTGTAATAATCTGCTGTAGTAACCTGTGTAGTCTAGTCCTTAGGCAAGTGAGTTGAACTTGATTAATGTGTTTAATTAAATGAGAAATACACAAGACAGCAATAAAATGTGTTGAGTGATAATTCAGCTACAGGCACAATGTCTTTGATTTAGAGAAATGTCAAGTGTGAGACAAAAACAAATATTCATGTACTCAATCTCAAACAGAAAGCTAATGGTATAATTTAAATCCTCAGATCTAATACAGAAATCCACTGGGCTTCCATGGTCTTATATTCAACCATAGCAGTGAGGGCTGGAGGGTTAGTTCAGTGGTTCCAGCGCCTGCCTTGCAAGTGTAAGGTCCTGAGTTCGATCCCCGGTAACCACATACAGTGCTGGGCGTGGAGACTCACGCCCACCAGCAATCAGCCAGCAATCAGCACCACATACCACAGTGCGGGGCCTGGTGGCTCATGCCTGTAATCCCAGCACTCGGGAGGCAGAGACAGGAGGATTGCTGAGTTTGAGGCTTGCCTGGGCTACATAGTGAGCTCAGAGCTAGCCTGAACTACAAAGCGAGATCCTGTCTCAAAAACAAAACAAAACAAAACAAAACAACAACAACAAAAAAAAAACCACACATAGCAGTGAATTATATTTTAAAGAAAATGTGTTTTAAGGCTAGGGTTTCGGCTTAGTACTTGTCTAGCATACCCGAGGCCCTACATTCAATTCCAAAGCATTGCAAGAAAAAAAATATGGACATCCATACTACTGAAGTTTGAGGGATTTAGTGTTATGGTATTTTATTACCTCTCAAACTCTGGAACCAATTGGAAGATAAAGGGCTCAGGTGGATAGAGATAAAAATGTGTCATTCATTAGTAGCAGAGCTTGTAGAATATGGCTTAGGTGTGTGGCAGCAATGAAGTTTCTGAGAATGCAGCACTGCATTAGTAGCAATGTTCTCCCCAGGCTCTGAGAGTGTATGACCCATGTAGGTCTTACATAGAATGAGGCGGTTTAATTGCCCTACACTTGAGTACCATATTTGACTTCTGTGGTTAAAAGTTCAGTCATCACTATCAAGTCTGTTTCCAGTGAGTTGCTTCCATTCTCCAACCCTAGATTAGAATGGGCATGTTCATTTTGTAAAGACTGTTAGGAGAGGGCCAGAGCTTTAGCTCAGTGGTTCCAGTGCTTGCCTGGCAAGCACAAGATCCCTGGTTCTATTCCAGCTAACCACATACAACAATACTGGGCACAGCAGCCATGCCCACCAGCAATCAGTACCACATACCACAAATGCTGGGTTTGGTGGCTCAAGCCTGTAATCCCAGCACGCGGGAGGCAGAGGCAGGAGGACTGCTGATTTGAGGCTTACCTGGGCTACATAGTGAGCTCAAGGCTAACATGAACTACAAAATAAGACCCTGTCTCAAAAAAAAAAAAAAAAGACTGTTAGGAGAAGATGTGTGGTTACCCATTAAGATATGTGATGTAGAATAACAGTGATGACTAGTTTTCCTTGGGGTCTCACTTGAGAGTTTCATGGGACAATACAACTGCATTTTTAAGTCTTTTATATTCTTAAGCAGTTACTGAAGACAAGATAATTTTTCCTTTCTTATTTCTAATGGTGACATTTGATATTTAGGGAAACTACAAAGAGTTTATGGTGCTTTTTAAAAATCACATAAATTTAGGGCTAGGTATTTAGCTCAAGTGGTACCATGCCAACCTCGCAGGGACAAGGGACTGAGTTTGATCCCTGGTACTGCAAACAAATAATAAATAAATGAACTTCTGTCTTGATTTTAGTAAAATCCTTGCAGTTTCAATTGTTGAAAAATAAAGCATTATGGAGGTTAAACTTTTGGCAAGGGATTTGTGTTTCACTCTTTTAGTATATTTTACTGTTAGTGACAAGATAGAACTTTTGCTTGAAGAAGTGTGGACTCATTATTTCTTTACTTAAAATAGTCCTCTGTCAGAGCAGCAGTACTCCTAGGTTAGTGATTTGCAGACACTCTGTTATTTATAAAGTTAGCAGTGGGCACTTCTTCCCAAATCCCAAATTTGAAGTTTTCTTATTTTTCACCTTTTTGGGAGAACAAACCCAAGGCTTTGTGCTGAGCTACACACCCAGCTCTAAAGCCCTTTTTAATGTGGATCTTTGCCTATTGTCTAGTGACTATATTTGCACAGATATTTCTTCCCAAGAATTTACTGAGAAAGAAATATGCTGATTCTTTTTTTTTTTTTTTTTTTTTTCTCTTTGAGACAGGGTCTCGCTTTGTAGTTCAGGCTGGCTCTGAGCTCACTATGTAGTCCAGGCAAGCCTCTAACTCTGCAATCCTCCTGTCTCTGCCTCCCGAGTGCTGGGATGACAGGTGTGAGCCACCACGCCTGGCACTGTGGTATGTGGTATTGATTGCTGGTGGGCGGAGTCACCATGCCCAGCATTGTATGTGGTTACTGGGGATCAATCTCAGGACCTTGCGCTTGCGAGACAGGAGCCAGAACCACTGAGCTAACCCTCCGGCCCCAGAAATATGCTGATTCTTAATACTTAAAAGATCATGCCTTAAGACTTCAGGTGTTAAGAGTACAAAGACTCCAAGGCTGTTAAGGCACAGAAATATCTAGTATAAGCCCGTAGTAGTAGTAGCTAAACTATTCTCGAGTTTGAGTCATGGCACAGCCCGGGTGTCTATATTCTGTAGGGTTTCCCAAGTTTTAGAGAGACAGAGTTTATGAATTCTGTCTGTATACTGAGACATATTTATGTCCTCTGTGTGTCCCAACATTTTTAAAAAGCTATATTTATTGACAAAATATCTATACATTTACTATATACAACATGTTTTGAAATATGTATGAGATGTGATTAGAAAATAGTGAATATTTAAATTAAAAAATTATTATGAAAGACCTGGTTCATTGCACAGTGAGTTGGCTCAGCTGTTTGGCTGGGGCACTGACACAGGCATGGCAACTCCCCCCTGACCTCCACACATTGGTGGGCCTAGCAGTTTTCCTGGGAAACCTTGGGCAGGAAGGAGGCCCAGCAACTCTGCCTTGGGCTGCAGTGGGCCACCCTGGCCTTTCAAGGATCTGGATCTGCACAGCACAGCCCTTTGGGACCATTATGGCCAAACTCCAGAAGATAGAATGATGAACAGCAAAGAGAGGGCCTTGCTGAGGCTCCTCTATGAAAATTGAAGCCCACTAAAAGAGTGAAGAAAGTCTCTGCAGTAAAGATCCACTGGAGTACAGTGGCTGGTGATAGGATTGTTCTGTTCAGGTATCTTTCCTGGTGTTCCAGAACTGAGATTGCCTAAGGGCCATTACAGACTCAAGGCCTAAGGACCAGTTATATGAGAAGGATGACCTGAGAAGTAGGTATACCCTATAGGTTCTAAATATTAGCAAGAAAAATACTTGTAGTAAGCATTTTACAGGCAGCCGCCCAGGAATTAAACCAAAAACATCAACAACAACAGCAACAAAAAATAGAATTGAGAAAACACTTAAATAAGACCCAAATTCAGAGTACTAGATCAACAAAGGGAAATTTAGGGAGCAATGAGATGGAACAACCTGAAACTCAACTACTTGGGCTCCCTGAACTGGCAATATCAATCAGTGAAATTGAAAATATAATTAAAAACCTACCAACAAAGAAAAGTCCTGGCCCTGAAGGTTTCATTGCTGAATTCTACAAGAAATTTAGGGAAGAGCTAATACCACTACTTCTCAGGCTTTTTAATTAAATTGAAAGGGATATAATACTCCTAAATTCATTCCTCAAAGCAACTATTACCTTGATTTCAAAAGCAGAAAAAGACCCAACCAAGAAAGAAAACTGTAGGCCAATCTCCTCAATGAACATAATGGAAAAATCCCCAGTTAAGATACTGGCAAACAGAATACAAAAGATCATTAAAAAGATCATACACCTTGACCAAGTTGGATTCATCCCAGGGATGCAAGGATGGTTCAACATATATAAATCAATAAATGTAACTCACCATATTAACAGAGTCAAGGACAAAAAAAACCCCCTCAATATATGCAGAAAAAGTATTTGACAAAACCTAACATTCATTCATGATTAAAACCCTCCAGAATATTGGAGTAGATGGTCTTTATCTCACCAACAACCAGCATCATGGTAAATGTCAAAAACTGAAGCCTATCCTGCTAAAGTCAGGAACAGGACAAAGATGTCTACTATCACCACTCCTGTTCAGTGTAGTTCTGGAAACATTAGCCACACCAATTAGACGCAAGAATAAAGATGGGGAAGGAAGAAGTTAAATTGTCATTATTTGCTGATGACATAATAGTCTATATAGAAGATCTCAAAAACTCAAAGGACTGCTAGACTTAATTGGTCTAACTCACAAATTAATATTCTTCCTATATACAAATAACAAACTCACTGAGTGAGAAATTGGAGAAACAGTTCCTTTCATAACAGAATCCAAAAACATGAAATGCCTAGGTATCAGTATAACAAAGGAAGTGATAATTCTACTCTGAACAGTACACTGAAAAAAGTAGATTGAAGAGGATATCAGAAAAAGGAAAGACATACCCAGTTCCTGGGTAAGAAGAGCCAATATTGTCAAAGTGGCCATACTTCTAAAACTGCTGTAATGATTCAATGCAATCCCCATTGAAATCTCAACAATATATTTCACAGAACTAGAGAAAATATTCCTCAAATTCATCTGGAATCAGAAGAGACCTAGAGGGCCGGAGATTTAGTTCAGTGGTTCCAGCGCCTGCCTCGCAAGTGCAAGGTCCTGAGTTCGATCCCCAGTAACTACATACAATGCTGGGTGTGGTGACTCATGCCCACCAGCAATCAATACCATATACCACAGTGCTGGACGTGGTGGCTCACGCCTGTAATCCCAGCACTCAGGAGGCAGAGGCAGGAGGATTGCCGAGTTCGAGGTTTGCCTGGGCTACATAGTGAGCTCAGGGCCAGCCTGATCTACAAAGTGAGACTGTCTCAAAAAAAAGAGAGACCTAGAATATCAAAAGTAGTTCTAGACAACAAAGATATGGCAGGGAATATCACAATCCCCAACTTGAAACTATACTACAAAGCCAGTGTGATAAAAACAGCATGGTACTGGCAAAGAAACAAAGGGTCAACAGAACAGACTAGAAGATGCAGAAACAACTCCAGATATACTAAGCCACTTTATCTTTGACAAAGGAGCCAAATACCCTTAGTGGGAGAAAGATAGGCTCTTTAATAACTGGTGCTAGGCAACTGGGTTGCAGTCTGCCAGAGATTAAAACTAGACCTACATCGTTCACCATGCAGTAAAATATAATTGAAGTAGATTAACGATCTAATATTAAAACAGAAACACTAAACTTGCTGGAAGATAGGTTAGGTAGAACTCTAGGAGATATTGGCATAGAGAAAGACTATGAACAAAACCTCAAGAGCACTGGACTAGCAAAAAGAATCAACAACTGGGATCTCATTAAAAAGCTTCTGTAGGGCCGGAGGGTTAGCTCAGTGGTTCCGGCATCTGCCTCGCAAGCGCAAGGACCTGAGTTCGATCCCCGGTTACCACATATAATGCTGGGTGTGGTGGCTCACGCCTGTAATCCCAGCACTCGGGAGGCAGAGACAGGAGGATTGCTGAGTTCACGGCGGCTTACCTGGGCACCATAGTGAGCTCAGGGCCAGCCTGAACTACAAAGCGAGACCCTGTCTCAAAAAAAAAAAAAAGCTTCTGTATTGCAATGGAAATTACCAATAGAGGGAAAAATAATCTACAATGTTGGAAAAAATTGTACCAGCTGTTTTTCAGACAAAGAATATACAAAGAACTTAAAAAAAATCAGACCCCCCCAAATTTAAGAATCCTATTCAAAAATGGGCATCTGAGATCCACAGAGATTTTTTTCAGATGAAGTAAAGGCAGCTAAGAAACATATGAAGAAATGTTCAATATTGCTGGTCATTCTAGACATGCAAAAGGAAAAACACTGAGATTCTATCTCACTCCAGAAAGAACAGCTGCTATCATGAAATCAATCAATAACAAATGCTGGCAGGGCTGTGGGGAGAAAGGAACCCTTCTCCACTGTTGTGGGAATGTAGACTGGGACAACTACTGTGGAAGTCCATGTGGAGATTCCTCAGAAAACTAGGATTAGAGGTGCCATTTGACCCTGTTATTTTTTTGCTGGGTACATTCGTGAAAGATTTAAAAGTACCATACCACAGTGACATATGCACACCCATATTTATAGCAGCACAGTTTGTAATAGCTAAATATTGGAACCAGCACAAATGCCCATGAACAGGAGACTAGACAAATATGATATGAGTTTAAAAAAATAAAATGGAGTATTACTCAGCTGTGAAGAATAATAGATTTGAGACATTTATACTAAAATGGATATACATTTAGGCCATACTTATGAGTGAAATAGACAGGACACAAATGTACTGTATCATTTCTCTAGTATGAGAAATTGAAGCTGTAAATGAGGTCGACTGTGTGATAGGGATTGTGAAATAGGAAGAAAATGTTCAAGGGAAAAAGGAACTGGGTGGCTGCAGTGGAAAGCAACGAAAGGAAAGAAAATATTTGATGGTAATAGGAAGAAATGAAGACAATGCTTATGTATATAGGGGTATGGGTGTTGAAGAGAGTGCAGGGAAATGGGAAAAAAGAATCAAGATATATTATGTACAGGTACACATCTTAATGATTAATGTGACTATAATGCATTGATAAAATGTACAAATAAACTCAATAAAGGAAAAAATATCATTATACACCTATTAGAATGGCTGAAATAAGAGGTGCTTGTAATATCAACTGTTGAGGATGTGGAGCAACTAGAACTCACACATTGCTGTGGTGGGGGTGTTGCTTAACGATATAGTTATTCCCAGATTCACTTGATAATTTCTTGTAAACTTAAATAAACTTACTATATCATGCAGCAGGCCTATTATGGGTAATTAGCATTAAGAAATGAAAACACACTCACATAAAAACCTGTTAATGACAGCTTTATTTATGATAGCCAAAAGCTTGAAGCCAAATATTGCTCAGTAGGGTAGGTGGATAAGCAACCTGGTAATTAACATGATGGAGTACTACCTCGCAGTTGAAAGGAATAAAGTGCTCATTCACACATCTTACTTGGATGAATCTCAAAGGTATCATGTGATGCCATCTCAAAAGGTAGCATGCTGTATGGGTCAATTTGTTTAACCTTATAAAGTTGAACTAGAAGTAGAAAACAAAGTGATTGTTGGAGTTACAGAGATGGTGAACATGTAAGTATAAAGGGATAGTATAAGGGAGTTTGAGGTAGTGATAGAACTATTCAGCATCCTTATTGTAGTGGTGAATTTATACATGTGTGTTCAGATTTAAAGAACATGAAAAGAAAATTCAGTTTTACTATATGACAGTAAACAAACAAGATGAGATCAAAAGTTTTAATAATAAGAAAAAAGCTACAGGCTTGGGAAAGATATTTTCAAATCGTATTTTTCAATATGAGACTTGTATCTGGAATACAAAAAGATCTCTTAAAATTCAATAAGATAACCTGATTTGAAATATGGCAAAAATTTGAATGAATAAATTTGACCAAAGAAGATATGGTATGGTCCTTAATCACACAAAAAGATGCTCAGCATCTTTAGACAATAGAGAAGTGCAGATTAAAATGACAGTGAGGCACCATTCTCCAAAACAGATACAATCATAAGACAATAAAAATGTTGAGCCTACAAACAAGCTGTAATATTCGTACATTGGTAGTGGGAATGTAAAATGGTACATAGTTTTCTAAATGAAAAACAGTTTGGTAGTTTAAAAAATATTAAGTATAGATTTACCATCTCAGATAGCAGTTTTACCTTAGGCAGCAATCCTAGAAAAATGAAAACATATATCGACACAAACTTGTATCAAGATGTTTACAGCAGCAGTAGGTACAATAACAAAAAGGGAGACAATGCAAATATTAATTGCTTGGTAAGTGAATGCTTTGGATTGTTTCTAGATGTCCCCCCCCCCCAAAGCCTCATGCATTCGTCAGTGGGGCTTTACGGAGCTGGCTGCATATAGGGCATGTGGTACTGGGATTAAAGGTATGTAGTACTCAATTAGTTCACTGATTGTAATTAATATAGTTCTGGGTGTGTATAATGGGGAAGCCCTGGGTATGGATGGTACCACCCTAAAAGCTTGGAGCCTGGATGGGATAAAAGGGAAATGGAGGCTTGCTTTGTTGGGCCTCTGTTGCTTACTGCTTACTGCTGCCACCTCCTGCCTGTTCTGCCATAAACTATTTCTTTTCTGCCATGCTACCCTGCTTTGGATTCAGCCAGCTATGGATTGAAACCTCTACAAACTGTGAGCAGAACTAAACCTTTCCTTCTTTAATTTGTGAGTATTGGATATTTTGTTCCAGCAACAAGAAAGTAATAAAGACAATGGACAAACAAATATGGTATATTCATATAATGGATTACTATGCAGCAACAAAGAGGAATGAAGTGCTGATATATGCCTGCAACGTGCATGAACTTTTAAAACACTTTGCTCAGTGCTTGGTTCAGCAGCATATATACTAAAACACTTTGCTCAGTGAAAGGAGCCAGGCACAAAAGGCCACATATTGTGTGATAGCAATTATATGAAATAATTGGCAAAAATTATAGAGACAGAAGTTAGATTAATAATGGCCTGCAGATGGGAGTAAGAATCAGGCAGTGACTGAAAATGGGAATTTTCTAAAATCAGATTGTGGTGATGATCACAGCTCTGTGAATATAGTAAAAATCATTCAGTTGTACATAAAAATGGGTGAATTTTATGGTATGTAAATAGTACCTCAATAAATTATTTTTTTGGTTTTTTTTTTGAGACAAGGTCTCACTTTGTAGTTCAGGCTGGCTCTGAGCTCACTATGGAGCCCAGGCAAGCCTCGAACTCAGCAATCCTCCTGTCTCTGCCTCCCGAGTGCTGGGAATACAGGCATGAGCCACCACGCCTGGCACTGTGGTATGTGGTATTGATTGCCAGTGGGCGTGATTCTCCACACCCAGCATTATATGTGGTTACCGGGGATTGAACTCAGGACCTTGCGCTTGCGAGGCAGGTGCCAGAACCACTGAGCTAACCCTCCGGCCCAATAAAATTATTTTTAAATAGTGTGTTTCATCGCATATTTAAGCAACAAAAATATTTTGAGTGATTTCTGTTTGGATGAATTCTAATATATCAGCAGATAATATACCTGTAGAATAAGAAAAAGAAAGTATTGAAAAAGCTTATAATATTCATTCTTAGATCTTGTTTTTGGTTATATCTTTTAAAAATTAGAAAAGTTGGCAATTATATATCATCAACATAATATGTTAGTGGTTATGAAGTGAGTTTTGGCATATCCACAGTTTTAGATAGTCTTGAAGTTTTGTCTCTTTGAACTCATCATTTTGTCTTTAGCTATACCAAGTATCAAAGAAATTTTATTTCTATTTGCCATTCATAAAAGTTTTCAGATTATGGGGCCAGAGATTTAGCTCGGTGGTTCTGGCACCTACCTCGCAAGCACAAGGCCCTGAGTGTGATCCCAGTAACCACATACAATGCTGGGTGCGGTGACTCACGCCCACCAGCAATCAATACCACACACCACAGTGCCAGGCGTGGTGGCTCACGCCTGTAATCCCAGCACTCGGGAGGCAGAGACAGGAGGATTGCTGAGTTCGAGGCCTGCCTGGGCTACATAGTGAGCTGAGGGCCAGCCTGCATTACAAAGCAAGACCCTGTCTCAAACAAACAAACAAAAAACAAAACAAAATAAAAGTTTATGGATTATGATATCAGTGATTCTTCATTAGCTGACATCTCTTGTGCAGTTTTCTTCTGGCTTACATACATAGTTATTTCTCTTTCTGGCCATATATGGTTATTTCTCTTTATAATCTAGAACAGTATGCTGTTGATATGGTCAAATAAATGCCTCCATGATTGTGTGTGTGAATACTGAACTTTCTGAGCATTTCCAAATCTCATGCATGTTTCAATTCATTTTAGTTATAACCTATTTATAGTTCCTTGTCACAGTATGTCTTTAGATTGGACAGATGAAATGTGCTGTTCACGTTATTTCCAGGTCTGTCATTTTCTCACTGAAGCACATCTCTGCAGGCTTTATATCTTGTTGTTTCAAGTGGGAAATGCTAAGTATGAACTCAGTGCTGTGCAGTGGAATACAGTGGTGATAAGTATGAGTTTAAAGTATTTGGGAGTTAGCAGTATACCTATAACTTTGGGTATTTTTCGTCGAAACTATCAAGATGGTGTTAACCTTGTGTCTTTGCCATGGTGTTTTGCATTGCCATGTTTTAGTCCCAAAGGGGCTTCATTACCTTCAGTGTGTCACCTTCAATGTTGGACCCAGAGTGAAGGGGGAAAGGTTTTATAACTTTAGGAAGATCTTATCACCTTATAATGATTCTAATTATGATCATGGTGATAACTGAGATGTTTTATTGGTACATTTTATTGGTACATTATACACATCGCAATTACACTCCACATTGAGAATTTGTACCAGTATATGACACAACTTAATTCTTATTTTCCCCCTCCCCTCCCCACCCTACCTCACCCCACCCCTATATACACAAGGTTTTTTTTCCTTTTTTTGCCATCATTTTTTTCTTTCCTCATTATTTACCCCTAAACCCTATTTCCCTTTGAATATTTACTATTTTACAATATTAATCATGTATTCTAGATGGAGGAAATTTTAAGAGCATTTCTTGTGATTGAGGAATTTTTCTGCAAATATAAACTTGTTTTATCATAATAGTATTTATTGTTAAGGGTCTATGATTTATGTTAGCTCTGCTAAAAATGAAGTTAGTAAAGTCAAGAAACAATATGTTACATGAAACAGGTTTTGGTTTAGGAGAATGATAGTTTTTGTAAATGACATTTTTTTTCTTTTTTGCTTTCCCAGTGATGAAAACATCTAAGTTATATGATAGTCAGATTTCTCTAGTCTCTAGAGATGAACGTTAAAGGGCTAGAGTCACTTTTTTAATGTGATATTTCATCAGAAAATACCTATCTGATCAGGAAGTGAACTAAGAATAAACAGCATTGTGGACTTCTATCTGGAGGGAAGAGTAAAGCCCTAAGATCCCTGAGTACCCCGTTTCACCAGTAACTTCAGGAAGTGTGGTTGGCACAGCTGGGTCCAGTCATTATCAACCTGACTCAGTTATGAGCAAAAAGGCAGAATTCTGTGGGTAGGGGCAGAGGCAGCGGCAACCCACGGAAGAGGACAAGAAGGTCGTTGTAATGAGAGTTGGGAATAGTAAATGGTTCAATGTAAAATATATAGTTTCACCGAAAGGAATGACACCAAGTCAGAAGGCCAATACTGTAGTGTAGGTACTGTACATCATTTACCAAAACAGGCATCCAGATAGCCCTGAACCATGAGATGGCCAAAGGAGTGTCAGCAGGGAAGTGCCCTCCTGAGGCCAGGCAGCACACAGCTAAATAAATACTGGCTGGACACCTTTGCCAACATCTAGATTGTCATCCAGCAGGAAAAAGTGACTGTAGAGTCCTGAAGTAACACCTGAACAGAAGATAGAAACAAAAAGTTATAAATGTTTGCCTTTATTCCACTCATCAAGAGAACTAGAACCATCTGCATTATATGATTTTTATTATTTTTCCCTAAAGCCATCTCTTTTTGGTAATAACAAACACAGTTTTATAAAAAGCCTAGCTTTTCTCATATGCCTTTAAAGTTTTAAAAATTGTTTCTAGTCAGGTTGAGAGTGCTAAGAATCTCATTTTAAATTTGTAAAAACTTTTAAAGCTTGATATTTTCATTAAAGCAAAGAAGTATGCTGGGCATTGTAGCTCACACCTGTAATCCCAGCACTTGGAGGCAGAGGCAGGAGGATTGCTATGAAATCAAAGCTTGCCAGGGTTATGTAGTGAGCTCAGGGCCAGTCTGAACTACAAAGCGAGACCCTGTCTCAAAAACAAAACAAAAGTAAGAAAAGTGTAAATATCTGTTAATACAGGTTCACAATAATGATAATAATATACCACAGACACATTTGGACTTAAATATTTTTCTAGATTTTATATATAATTTGCTGTTTAATGTCTCATAAAACCTCATGTCTTGGTGAGATTATAGAACACTGTATATAGTGTGTTAGTCAGTTGTTACTACAACATAATACCTGAGCTGATTAACTAAAGTAGATGAAAGGTTTATTATGGCTCAGTTTTAGAGACTTCGGTCCTTGACTGACTGGTCCTATTGTGTGGGCCTTGGTAGCATATCTTGATGGGAATGCATGGCAGAGTGAAGCTGTTTCCCTCAGGGTTGACAAACAAGAGGAGGAAGGGGCTGGTACCTTTACCCTCTTAGAGGGCATACCTCCGGGGGAACTGAGACCTCCCACTAGACTGCATCTTTTAGGTCGCATCGCATAAAAACTTCCTCTGTCTCCCAACACCACCAAGCTGGAGTCCAAGCCTTTGGGGAACATTTAAGATCCATCTGTAGCACATAGAATATAGTAAACATTGTTCTTTCTTTTTCAGATGTAATTTTCTCCCTTAATGGACAATGAGATGGGAGAACATTTCTAGTTTTCTATCTTTTAATGTTGCTAGCAAAAAACTGAATTTAGAGAGAAATCTGAAATTTTCCTAAGAGAGAATTATACATGTCTGCTAGTCATTCATGATTTTTATTTTTTCTTCCAAATTTTAGTCACTTTTTCTTGGGCACATGTGATTCATATCCAGGACCAGGGAAGTGACACTCCTTCCTCATTCATGGAAGTGAATGCTTATGCACAGTTTTGCTGTTTTTATTTTTCTCTAATTGGAAAACCCTGCTAAGAAGGAAATGAGACTTAAAGACCTGCAGCTGATTATCTAAGCTGTCTCAGCCACAGCCCCAAGAGGGGAGCTCTCCAGCCCTGAATCATGACTGCTCAAATTTACACTGCTGCATTTAGCTTCCCAAGGGGTATAATTACTTTCTCCATGATACCCAGTGCTTGAAGTGACCTAAGCGAAAGCTCCCCCTTCTCCCCCCATCCTGCCCTGGTGTGTGGCAAAGCCAGTTGCTTTTATAGCAACTAGCAATTCCAGTGGCCTGGTCCTGCTAGCAGATGGCATTAGGACTGGCGTGAGGGCTGCTTCTGGGGAAATCAAGGGCTCAGCAGCTCCTCCTTGTGCTGTTTTAAGAGAAAAAAACCTGACGGCTCATCATTCCATTTTCCTTCACCAAAAGCCCTGGAAACAAGACATGATTATGTGTTAAAACTACTCAGAGTGCTATAACAACCACCAAGGTACATTTCCACTTTGTCCTTCTGGTGGCCAAGGGACTCAAATGAGACCAGAGTACAGCCTGTGGAATTCTGCTGAAGGACTGTGGAACTGATGCTAAATATACAACCTCGACCTAGCTTCTCCCATTTCCTTTGCATGTTATAATCTTTGAAATGAACAGTGCCTTTATTTCTCTTCTCTATCCTCCCATAGGCCTGATGTCTTTTTCTTCTTGCTGTATTTCAGGGCTCATTGTTGGGGTGATCTTGAGGTATGGTACTCCTGCCACCAGTGGCCGTGACAAGTCCCTCAGCTGCACGCAGGAAGACAGGGCCTTCAGCACTTTATTAGTGAACGTCAGTGGGAAGTTCTTCGAGTACACTCTGAAAGGAGAGATCAGCCCTGGCAAGGTCAGCAGTGTGGAGCAGAATGACATGCTGCGGAAGGTGAGCTGGCACACCGTGGTCAACAGCATGGTTGTTGCTTCCATGGCTCTGTTGTGACCTTGTAGAGAAAAATCTCTTCAAACTCCTGGGGTATCAGTAACATTCATGGTTCCCAGTTTTGCTAGGAAGCTTTTAGGTCATAATGAGGAAAAGAAAGCAGATTTTAATTTGGGCCTTTCAGCTTTGTGACCTTCTTAAGCTTATTAGGATCTGTAGGTGATGTGGACCATTGTGCAGTGGGTTTGGATATCCCCCCTCAACTCATTTGTCTAACTGCTATCTCTTCTTTACTATTTTCTCTTTTCCATGTTGTACATTAGGTATGAGATTATTTCTTTCTCAAAATATTATTGATTTCACTTTTATCTTATTTAGTATTCAAGAATGCAATTCTTAGTTCTTCATGGTTCTTTTTCCATATTCTACAAATAATATTTGAGTGCATACTCTGATTATGGTTAATGACCTAATGAACTTTCAAGGGAAGTACTTGTCTTAGAATTTGAGTCTAAATGTTATTTTTTTAAATTTGATGTTGGGGTAGCAAAAGCAAAAGAAAAATGATTATGTACCTCCTCATGTTGGTGACTATCAGGATAAACAAGGTCTGCATTACTTGACATACATTCCATTGCCACGTGGATCGGGGTTATTGCCAAGAAGACTTCTGTGGAGTCTGGGAAATCCAGGTTATGAGGAGCCTTTAAGATACAGAGCAAGGTTAATGTACATGAAGACCCACAGGCAAACTCAGAGTATAGAGAGTGCTCCAACAATTACATACCTGCTCTTGGAATGTACTAATCCTTAAGGAAAATTATTCTCAACTTGGCATATTAAATATAATCATCTTATTGGGGTCCCATTGGCAATACTAGTGTGCCCTTTACTCCCAGCACTTCCTAAGAAAGAATGGGGTTTCCATAAGTATTATAAAATTAAATGCAACTGTGAGACATGCTACACTAATGGCTATTTTGAAATGGCAGCTTGAATTCTTCAGATTGGATTGGGGAGGATGGGGGAAAAAAGTGAAATGATCCTGATCTATTCTGAAGTATACAACCATCAGAAGAGTAAGATTCCAGTCTCTTAAGGTTATGGGGGAGGACAGAACCATAACTGATAATTACCAGCCAACAGACAGAGTCTCATACATACCGACCAACCCTTTGCTCCTTTTTATTTCTCTGAGTCTGGGCCCCTGTATTCTCCCTTAGCTACTTATTTTTAATTGACTTTAATTTTGAAGGTCCAAATGTCATTCTGACATTCCTTGCTGTGCAGGCTACTCTTATCTTCAGCAAGAAGATGGAATAAAGCACCATTCTTTTTTTAATTAGGCTGATTAACATCTCCAATTTCCAAAGAAAACTTTTAATAATTAGAATGAAGATTTAAGATAATTAATTGAAATAAAAGGCAGTTTGTCTATTCACATGAACAAATTTGTTTAAGAAAGACTAGTGTGTTTATAGAATGCTTAATTGTCTTCGGATGTGATAAGAGTTTGCTGTCTAGAGGTTTCAGAGTGATTTTGTTAATCAACCCTACAGATAATTTCAGTTTCTTTACAGTTACTTTGGAACTGATGGCAACATTCACAAATCTACTAGACTTTCTGATGACTTTGAATAGGCCACGTCAAGTATCCAGATGCTGCTCACTTAAAAGGCTCTCAGATTCAGAATTATGCTTATGAAAGATTATGTGAAAGGATCCAGGAAGTTAGTAAAGAGTCATGACAGCATTTTCTTGCAGATAAGCCTTTGGAGAGGTGTAATAAGAATCAAGCTGCTTTTATTTCTTATTGACAAACATTGGTTAGTAGCTTTCTATGAGTTCTCAAAGTTGCACTGATCTGTTGTCTTAATATGGATAAACCACCCACTGAGATCATAAATTAGAAGTAATATAAGGAGAAGTATAAGTCGGTCTATAGGGAAATTAGGGCTTCTCTTTTGGACTGAGTCTGTATTTGTCACATTGGTTTTATTTGCTGCAGATATTTAAGGTTTATTTTTTAAAGATTTTTTTAACTGGGGGCTTCCAATATTAAGGAAATATTATAGCATCATACTAAAAATTGGCTTTTTTCTTTTTAAACTTTTAGGTAACATTTGACCCAGAGGTGTTTTTCAACATTTTGTTGCCTCCAATTATTTTCCATGCTGGTTACAGTTTAAAGAAGGTAAGAGGGTTTTACCAGTAATTTCTTAAGACATGAATATCTCTCTCTCTCTGTTAATTTACCTGCAGAGTTTTCAATGTTTTTGTTCTCCTACATGGCTAATTACTGTTCTCCTCACCCACTCAGAGACTATAGGTGACTCATCATCAGTGATTCATTTCTGTTTTAAAATCTAGAACTCTTCTATACCTGCAGCGAGAAGGTAATGTGGTACAGCCACTCTGGGCAAGTGGCAGTTCTTATAAAACTGAAGTTGAGGTTGCCATAAGACCCAATAATTTCACTACTCCAGACTTATGTCAGAGAAATGAAAATTTATATTCACACAAAGAAATTTGTACCCACTTGTTCATGCTACCTCATTTACAATAGAAAAAAACTGGAAGTAACCACAATGTCCAATAGTAGGAGTGGTTAAGCAAACTATGATGCAGTCACACTATAAATAATATGCAGCCATATAATAAAACAGACTGTTGAGACATAATCTGAGTGGATGTTCTACCTCTGGGTTACATCACAGCTCAGTTCTATGTCTTAATTGTACTAATAGAAAGTCTGTATTCCTGATAAAATAACATTTAACTATCTACACACACTGTTCCAATACCAGTTTCTTGGCTTTGAAACTTTACTATAGTTAACCTAGCACATAACTAAGCAGAGGAAGCTGGGTAAAGGATACAGAGGACCTCTTTTACCATCTTTGCAATTTCAGCAAGTATATGTTTATCCCAAAACAAAAAGTTTTACAAAGTCTAACTATTCTTATCACTGAGGTCATTATGCTTGACAGCACACTGGGCTTATGCTTCTAGGTACCAAATACTGTTATCCAGTGTGAGTAGCTCCCTTGCTCTCCCCTTGTGGGGATATTTTGTGAAAATTAGCTTCCCAAAAAGGCTTGCCTGAAATAACAGCCATGGATCTTATTTCAGCTCTCTTTCTGAATGAGAGCTAAGAGAACCTTTTCAGTGATTCTAGAGAAAAGAAATCTTGGCTGACAGCAAAACTCAATAGTATATTTAGGAATTAGGGAATGCCTTCCAAATTGATAAACTCTACATAACTCAGTTGGGACAAATGAGGAAAGATACAAATTGCCTATAT
Source organism: Thryonomys swinderianus (assembly GCA_004025085.1). Classification (NCBI taxonomy): domain Eukaryota; kingdom Metazoa; phylum Chordata; class Mammalia; order Rodentia; family Thryonomyidae; genus Thryonomys; species Thryonomys swinderianus. Next base: position 8,264 of record PVIC010017314.1, on the reverse strand, counting down.
CAGCAATAAAAAAGGCGACATCACTGCAGAGCCTTCAGACATTGAACAGATTATGAGTGACCACTATGAGCAAATTTGTGCCTATAATTTGACAACACAGATGAAATAGACAAATTCCTTCAAAGATACATATTACCAAAACTGGCCTGAGGAGAGACAGAAAATTTGAACAACCTACCTAAATTTTAAAAATCAATTTATATTTAAAAGCTTTTTAACTAGCCCAAATGGCTTCACTGGTGAATTGTATCAAGCATTTAAGGAAGAAATAATACCAGTCCTGACAAATTCTTTCAGAAAGTAGAGAGAGTAGTACTTCTTGAGTCATTTCATGAGCGGATATCTGCTCATCAGACTGGTTTTTTCTGTGAAAGCCACACCAGTTTTCAGAAAGTTTTACAACTATTTCTAAGCAACATGAATATATTTATAGAGCATCAGGTATGCACAGGAACTTTATATATATATATATATATATATATATATTTATTTATTTATTTCTGTTTTATACATATTCTTTCTAATCATCACATAAACTCTAAGAAAAGTGATAGTATTTGGCTATTAGCTCGTACTGCTTCTCTGTCAGGTTTCCAGTGTATTGAAACCAGGCACAGCAGTTACTTCATGGTTAAATGATCAATTCATGATCCAATAAACCTAGTAAGACTATCTTGGAGTATTTATGTAGTTTAGCCCTTAGGAATGGGACTCCTCATAACCCACTTCATCAGTTGAAGACAGATGTCCTCTAGCCACTAGCTTAGTCACAGTCATAGGTATGGAGGCTGAAGTGGGGAGATCTTACAAATCATTGGGGCTGCATAAGGCTGCCTCTTGCCACAGCATAGAGATTATAGAAGCAAGAATGAACCCCTACCATGTAGAGAGTCAAGATGACAAGTTAGGGTGAACCCAGTTTCCCTTTTTGTAGATAGATGAACCCTCCTTACTGCATTAGCTGCAGAGTAGGACTGTCACAGGAAAAGGGGTGGAGCAGAAATCTTGTCACCATGATGGGTATTTTGGAGTAGGGGGCTGTGCATTTTGCACACCAGCCCAATACACATTTGTGTTGTCCCTTGTAAAGAGTGTCTTGTATTTCACTAATGATGAAACCAAACTTAGAAAGATTAGTGGTGCAAGGGAAGTTATGCAGATGGTGTGGGCCTAAGGCAAAGTTATGCCCTCTCTGATCCCAGGGTACACCACTGTACTGTCTCTGGACTCAGGTGTTCTTTACAAATAAACCATATGATTTTCCTGACTTGCTTATGGAGTTGCCAAAAATCATCTGAACCTAGATGTCACCTATTGAGATGTGGCAGATAGGAGGTGGTTATTATGAGTCTAAATGAATTTATTTATTTACCTAAGTGGAGAGTTTGGGAACTCTTTTTCAGACCAGCATTAATGATGAATAATTAGGTATTTTAAACAACTAATCTCATTATATAATCAAACTCATAATTGCTTTAGATGAAATCAAATTATGGGTTATGAAAGCCACTTTAGTGGCTGAAAAAACACCATATTAGCACAAGCTTCCCCTCATCAGTCCTATTTTCTTAAAAGAAAAGCAAATAACAGGCTTTGCTAGTTCCCAATTTAAGCTATTCTCGACATGCTAGTCTTTGGTTATCAACTAATAGTCTTTTTAAAAGCACTGAAATAGCTGGTTCTTGCTGTGGTTGCCATCTCTGATTAAACTATTGTCAGTTGAATGTGTGATAAGTATTTCACTATTTAACTGGTGGTGTGTAAACAGGTACATGCAGAATATTTGACCTATGTAAACACAGTCCTCAGTGCAGACGTGGATCTTCTTTTCTGATTTGAAATAGTTATCACTGAAATTAGCTTTGAGTTTGTGCTGTCATTCATGGTTTGCATACAGGGCATCGGCTGGGGAAATTCATTTATAGAAGCCTTCACTTTTTGGTGTACTTCCCTCATAAAGACACACCAACACACACACACACATGCAGACACACTAACATGTGAGAACTTGTCAGTGAGGAATGGGAGAACAGAATGTTCCAAGGCGTAGAAATGTAAGGCCTATAATGGTACACTAGGAATTGGAACATCAAGGGAATTTTCATCAAAAGCAAGTCTTACTCGTTCTGGTCTATCATAGACCTAGATTCTTGATGGCTTTGTTGGATCATGCCACCATCTGCTTTTGTCTCTTACCATTCTGTCCCCGGGAGTAAGGAACAGAGGCGACTCTGCACCAATCATGGCTGTATTGTAGCCAAATAAGCATAGGATGAAAGACCTAGCATTTCACTGGACACCCCCAGTTCTTTCTTCCCTAAAAGGAAATGGGATTGAAGAGCTGGGCAGGAGGGAGCTTATGTAATGAGAGAACAATGTATCAGGGTCCTGAGACTGGCTTTCTGGCTCTGGAGCTGTGTTTTGGCACATATGTAACTTCAGCCAACTTCATGTCTTCCCTTTGAGTTTTAGATTTTGCTTATGTAGGATAATAATGACAGCTTTATAGTGGAGGTATTGTGAGAATTGGATGTGGTAATAATGTGAACATACTTTGTGAACTATGAAGTATACATTTAAGCACTAGATACTGTATACAGATCAGTGGTATGTCTCTTCAAGATACAATAGTTTCGGTTCATATTAGCAGATATGATAGGGGACTGGGTAATTTATGTGCCTGTGATTCTGGAATACATATTATGAATGTATTTTTGGTGGGAGATTTAAATTTTTAATTTTGTTCTTTGGCTAATATCATGAGTATAAATTCAATATATAAATAAAATATACATATATTATATTAATCACAGGGATCATTACCCAAAAGCAAGCTGAGTGGCAAGAGAAGCACATCTGGGGTTGAAATTTGTTCCTGGATACTTCATATGAGTGTCATTGGTCTCATGTCTTGTCTTTGACGTGCTGTTAACACTCTGTGATTTAAGCCTTTAATAGGTTTTTCTTAAAGGGAAGTGGAATTACAGTTGTTGATTTATTGAAATGTAATTATTTTTTAGAAAATACTAGTATGTAAATGCATTATCTTAAAAAAAAACACTGGGCACAATGATTTTAAAGTCAGGCATAATGTGTCCATAACATGTATAGGCAGCATCCTTATTTGGTGACTGTTGACATGGCAAGGCCTTGGAGTATTCTTGTCTTAGCAGGTGGCTTAGGGGATTGAATATTACTTGATATCTTCTTTGCAGCCTCAGACTGGGGCAGGCATGGGGAAAGCTGAGGCTGAGAGCATAGCTCTCCATCTGTGATGCAGGCCAAGAAGACGATTTTGTCCGGTCCTGTTGTGTGGTGGCTATGTGGTGCAGGCTGAGTTATTCCTGTGCCTTGTCCTTCCCTGATGTTGCTCAGCTGGCACACTAATGCTTTTTAAAAATATTTTAGGTAACATATTCTTGGTCCTTGTTAAATTAGGATGCTTGGGGTGCTGGAGATTTAGCTCAGTGGTTCTGGTGCCTGCCTAGCAAGCGCACGGTCCTTGGCTCAATCTTTGTAATCACATACAACAATACCAGGCACAGTGACTCATGCTCACCCGCAATCAGTACCACATACCACAGTGTCAGGCGTGGTGGCTCAAGCCTGTAATCCCAGCACTCGGGAGGCAGAGACAGGATTGCTGAGTTTGAGGTTTGCCTGGGCTACATAGTGAGCTCAGGGCCAGCCTGAACTACCAAGCAAGAACCTGTCTCAAAAAAAAAAAATAGGATGCTTGGGAGACTTCTGCTGTTGTTAAATGGTTGTGATTATTGAATGAGAACAGATTTTGCTTTGAAAAGTAAGAATCATGGTTTAAGATTTCAAGGGAAAGCTTAACTTTTCTCACAGTCAAACTGTCCCACAGGCTTAACAACTTGTAAGAAGTAAGTAGGTGTGTGTGTGTGTGTGTGTGTGTGTGTGTTTTAAGGTAACCAATGAATGAGCAGAATCATTGAAAAGATTGTAGTTTTGCCACCTCTTTCTGAGTAATTTCTAGTTCTTACATTGGTATGAGTTTCTTTCTATATATGTTTATATATTCCATCTTAAATGGAACTTTAACTATTCTCATTTCTCTTCCATCTCTACTGTCCCTCTTTCCCAGGTTCCAAAGATTAATCCAGGTTAATATAAGGAAATATTCAGGTCTCATGTGTAGGTTATTTAGGATTCTATTTCCTGGTATTAAATTAAACAGAAGGTTCTTTGGCTGACACTTTCTCACTTCTATCTATAGTATTCTTTGAAAGTATCATCAGAGTTGGAAGGGACTAGCTGAATCCTAGAGTAAAAATGGTTTGGATTAAGTCTGTAAATATGATTAGTGTTTGTGTTTGTTCTCTCTTTCCCTCTCACCCTCTCCCTCCCCCTTCTGTCTCTCATTTCCATATAATTCTATGTAACTTAATATTAACCACAGTAGATAACCACAGTAGTTTTGTCTGAAAATTTACCAAGCCCTTGCCTGCTTGCTCAGTGATTAGCACACGGAAGATATTTTAAGACCATGATATCGAAGGCTAAATTGCATTAATCAAGAGTAACTCCTATTATTATTACTTATGTTTGCTGTCAAAAATCACAGTGTAATTCCTGGTTTTCTTTGTTGTTTGTTTTATTCAGAGACACTTTTTCCGAAATCTTGGATCTATTCTGGCCTATGCCTTCTTGGGGACTGCTGTTTCTTGCTTCATTATTGGGTAAGGGAATCTTTGTCCTATGATTAAATTAACACACTTCATAAAGGGATGAGAACCATGTAGGTACAGAGCCCAGTATTTTGAGTCTGAGATAATGACAGGTATGATTGGGAGCTGTGCTGTCCTATATGGTGGTTGTTAGCCATTTATGGCCATTTAAATTAAAATTCAAATTAAGATTAAATTGAATTCTGAAATAAATCAGACACATAAATACAAATATCACATGGTTTCTTTTATATGAGAAACCCAAAGTACAAATAATTTAAAGAGCAAAATAAAGAATGGACTATAAAATAGGGAGATAGATCCTGTTTGAATGGGTTGGAGGAGGGGAGGGATGTGAAGGCAAGGTATTAGAAAGTGTTATGTATGAGTACCAGCTCCCCACGAGGAATGTAATCATTGTTTACTGCAAACATGTATTAATAAACATACATTTTTGAAAAAAAGAAGGATTAAAGTGGAATATAATTATTCTCAGTTCCTAGATCTTGGCTTCTATTATAATTCTCTAATAAAAAGAACTAAACCTTATTGCAGGAATGGCTTATTCTAAGGCTGGGAAAGGAAATAGACATGAAAGTTATTTGTGTAATGCCACAAAGTAAGTGCTCAAAAGACATATAGACACAAGGATGAGGGACATAAGAGCCAACCTACAGAAAGTTTCTGTAACTGTCCCACCCCCTTAGTGGCTGAAGAACACCAAAGTGACTAACACTGTGTTTATATTAGATTGTCATCCAAAGAGTAAAATAAATAGATGATTGGATGAATAAATGAGTGGGAGAGAAGAGACAAATCTCCTGTGCCAAATTCCAAATAATTTTTGTAGATACAGCCCTTCAAGGAAGTGTAATATAGTCTCCCCATCCCAACACCTCACCCCAACTTTGCTTTGAGTGTGGGCTGCACATAACGACTTCTCCTTAAGTGGATGGTACAGAAAAGAGGGAAAAGAGAATAGCTCTTCAGTGGAAAAACCTGGAAGGTACTCTTCAAAGGAGGTGGTCGGGATCACTGTCAGAAGTGACATCATGTTGATAGTACGTGCCATTGACATTTGTGATGAGAACAAATACTTCGTCTCCCTGGTCTTCCACACATCACTTCTGTCTAACAATGAGGAAAAAATCAGACAAATTCCAAGTGAATGACAAAATACCTACCCAGTATTCCACAAAACTACCAAGGTCAGGCCAGAGATTTAGCTCAGTGATTCCGGCCCCCGCTTAGCAAGTGCAAGGTCCCTGGTTTGATCCCCAGTAACCACATACAGTGGTACGGGTGTCGTGACTCATGCCCACTAGCAATCAGTACCACATACCACAATGCAGGGTGTGGTAGCTCATGCCTGTAATCCCAGCACTTGGGAGGCAGAGGCAAGAGGATTGCTGTGAGTATGAGACTTGCCTGGGCTACATAGTGAGCTCAGGGCCAGCCTGAACTACAAAGTGAGACCCTCTCTCAAAAAAAATACAAAAAACAAAAACTGCCAAGGTAATCAATCAGTAATAGGCAATGTGTAATAAACTGTCACAAGCAAGAGGAGACTAGAAAGATATGATGACTAAGTGTTACATGGTGCCTGGGTAGTATCTTGAAATAGAAAAGACTATAGTAAGGATGTTAGTTTAATTTTTAAAAAATTAGCTGGAAACCTGGAGATAAAGGCATGAGGTCTTTTATTTTGTCAAGAAAGGAGGGGTTTGGGGTTTATCTTTTAAGAAATGATAAATGATTGATGAACCACGGGTTACATAACTGGCATTGATGGCATTGAGAGGGAAGATGAAAAAGAGGCTGCCGGAGACCTCAGTTTCTCAGGTCTGAGTGTTTAGTAGAGGGAAATGGAGAGGAGGATCTAGCTTTGGGAAATGTTTAAAGGCGTATGAAAGAAGCCACTGGTAAGCAAGAAAGGGCAAATTCATTCTGTGCCATAGAATGGATATGAAGCAAGATCTGAATAGGTAAGTGCTTGGAACAGAACCTGGCACATACTAGGCAGGCACTGTTTTAACTGTTTTTCTTTACAAGGATTCTGTTTCGCAAATGCTGATTATTTTCACTTCTAGCTTGGCCATTCCAGTGTTCCAACTATCTATCACCAATCTTATTATCACAGGGTTGGCCATAGAATGTAGTGAATTAATTCATAGTTATTTGTACTTCTTTAGCTCCTGCAGGTGCTGCATCACTCCACACATGCACGCACACACACACACACACACACACACACACACACACACACACACGCATGCACACGCCCCTTGTAACACATCCTAGACCTTTGCTTTCACCTACTAGGCCTTTTGAAAATACTCCTCACTGTTCCCAATTTGTAAGCTGTCACGTAGGAAATGTGCTTCAGATGAGCTGAAAAGTTGAACTTTGCAGTCCCTGTTGCACAGTGTCATGTTTTGTCTGCAGAGCATAAGGACGGTTGCTGCTGGCCTGCCTACCCCATGCAGAGTGAGAAGCCAGCTGTGTCAGTGGGGACACTGATGTGTTAATAGGACATTTAAAGAGTTTTGCTTCTTTTCCCTTCCTTGCATTAGTTCTTGGCAGAGAAGGCAGTAATAAAAAGGTCAATCACTTGGACCTCTCTGACCAACTCATGTTTCCTCTCCAGCTTCATCCAGCCCATTCACTTGTATGACTTTAAACATATTACCTTGTGATCATTGAGTCTTATAGCAATTTATTACATATTATGTTAGGCCCTGTCTTTTTCCTCCTTCTTTATTTTATTTTATTTTATTTTATTTTTTATTTTTTGAGACAGGGTCTCGCTTTGTAGTTCAGGCTGGCTCTGCGCTCACTATGTAGCCCAGGCAAGCCTTGAACTCAGCAATCCTCCTGTCTCTGCCTCCCGAGTGCTGGGATTACAGGCGTGAGCCACCACGCCCGGCTTCCTCCTTCTTTATTACCCAGTTGCTTAAGACACCTTAATTTTGCTGTTCACTGAAGACCATTCTTAGTAGCTGTTATAGTTGCTCACACAACTTTTAAAAATGAAACATTTGGGTGTTTCACAAGATGACATTAACTGCACACCGTTATGGTGCCAAATCTCTGTCTGCCCCTGTTCCTTGTGAGTGTCCAGCCTCAGCAACTGTGCGTTGTTTCAAAAATCTTCCTTCAAGCAGGCAACTCCTCTGCTTGCATGTTTGCAGGTTTTCTTCCTGACGTAACATACTTTCCCTTCTTACAGAAATCTCATGTATGGTGTGGTGAAGCTCATGAAGATTGTGGGCCAGCTCTCTGATAAATTTTATTACACGGATTGTCTCTTTTTTGGAGCAATTATCTCCGCTACTGACCCAGGTATTTTATATCTTTACCTTTAACCTTTTGATATTGCATTATTTAAATCTTAAAAATTTCAGAACAGGGCCGGAGGATTAGCTCAGTGGTTCCGGCGCCTGCCTCGCAAGCGCAAGGTCCTGAGTTCGATCCCCGGTGACCACATATAATGCTGGGCGTGGAGACACGCCCACCAACAATCAACACCGCATACCACAATGCCGGACGTGGTGGCTCACGCCTGTAATCCCA
>PVIC010017313.1:0-32870 GCA_004025085.1 Thryonomys swinderianus | reverse complement strand
GGGGGGGGGGGGGGGGGGGGGGGGGTCGGGTCCATTCCAGGCTTTTTCATTATCTCGTGCTGCTGGCAGTTGGTGAATTCTTGGCATTCCTGTCTGCCTCTGACCCCCTGGGCTCTTCCTGCAGGCTTTCTTTGAGTCTCTTTTGCCTGTAAAGATATCAGTGTTTCAAAAGAAAAGAAAGCACGTGTATACAGGGGGTGGGGGTTGTAGGGTAGTTAGGGAGATGGGTAAAAATGAGAATTAACTTGTGTCTTATACTGGTACAAATTCCACAATGTTGAGTGTGATTGTGAGCTGTATATAAAATGTACCAATAAAGAATTCAGTTCAAAAAAAAAGGTATCAGTCATCCTGGATTAGGTCCCACACTGACCCAGTAGGACTTCATCCTAACTCATCATTATGTATAGAGACTCCTTACCAAATTAGATTAATTTCCCTACCTTTGAAGGTTAGGACTTCAGCATGTCTTATGGGAGGATGCAGTTCAACCCATGATACTATTCAGTAGTTGAGGTAAAACAGCCTAAGACAGGCTGAGGAGGGGATGTCACCGGTATTAGCATGTATGAACTCTTTACATTTCTTTAAAGCCTTGACTTGGAGTCATCGGTTTGCCTATTAGGTAATTACAGCCTCAGGGTACCTGTGATTTAATAAAATTGTAATTTATCTCAGGAGCATTTTTTCTACCGACCAGTTATTTTACAAGTATTTTCAGTATATGTTCTCAGACCAGATACTAAGAAAACTGAGACTAGATTTAGTTTTTTGTATTTGTGAAACATTTTGTATTTGTGTAACATTGTGTAACATTTCTAATGGCGTAGAAAATGACCTGTTTTGTCTTGGGAAAGCAAAACAAAACAAAACGCTCATGATCAAACTTACTTGAATCTTTGTAAGCAGTTACACTGACTGAAAATGTTCTATATTTATGGTAGTTATACTGTAACAGATTGTGGAAATATAAAATAATCATAATGTAATTATAATGATAGTGATGTTAAAAGCAGAGTTCTTAGAATACATTATTTCATTTATTTCTTAGAATGATCACTGCAATAAAGACTTCCTTTCTACTTGTCCAAGAGCTTCATGGTAATTAGTGAACAAGGGTGTGTATCTGACTGTGACCTGATAGATGAGTTCTCATACTCTGTGCTACATATATACTTTTTTTCTTTTCTACCCAACCCTTGTGAAATTGCTCATAGGTGTGATTTTAATCAAACTTGATTTTTGAGGTTTTTGTAAATTCACATACAATTGAGAGAAATCATACAGCAAGATTCCTTTTATTGTTTGCCAGATAGCCATAGTGGTCTCATCTTGCAAAACTGATACTGAATCGTAACTGATATGTTGACATTGATGCTGTGAAGATTCAATGTTTCCATCACCTTCAAATATCACTCCTGGTGCCCTTTTGTCATCACTTTTATCTTTCCTCCACCTTCCTTCTTCCTGACACCAGACAATCTTCTGTATTTCTTTGATTTCAGGAAGGATCCTACACATTATAATCTTTGGGGAACGGTGTTTCTTTGTCCCACAGAATTCTTTAAAGATTCATCCAAGTCATTGCACGGATCAGTGGTCTATTTTCAGCCCAAGTAGGATGCCACAGTATGGGTGCATTTCAGGTTAATATGTACTTGTTGAGAACACTTGGGTTGTTCACAATTTGGAACTGATATGAATAAAGGTGGGCAATATACATGGACAAATTTTTGAATAAAGATGTCTTAATTTTTCTTGCATATTTCCCAAGAATACGAGTGTGGGGCTGGAGGGTGCAAGCGCAAGGACCTGAGTTCAATCCCCGGTAATCACATACAATGCTGGGCGTGGAGACTCACGCCCACCAGCAATCAACACCGAATACCACAATGCCGGACGTGGTGGCACACGCCTGTAATTCCAGCACTCCGGAGGTAGAGACAGGAGGATTGCTGAGTTCTCGACGGCTTGCCTGGGCACCATAGTGAGCTCAGGGCCAGCCTGAACTACAAAGCGAGACCCTGTCTCAAAAATCAAAAAAAAAAAGAATACGAGTGTGGTACTATGTTTGGTTTTATAAATTAAATTGACAAACATTTGCAGAGTGGTCAATAGTTTGATATGTATATTTTATACTTATAGAGCTTATAGAGAAATTAAAATTTCTCCTTGCCACAAGTGACTTTACAGATTTGACATTATGTGCAATCTGTAATTGTTTTGAAAATGGATTTGTAAACCCATTTTTTAGTAACTAGATTGACTTGTAGATAATTCTAGTGCATTCTGCTCAGCTTTTAATTTATAATGAGACATTATCATTCTCTTTCCATTACTCCATGTTGAAAGAGCATATATTTCCTAGGATTTGTTAATAGTTACTAGTGAAGTGATGCCTTCTTTTATAAGTAAAAAGCCACACCTAATTAATCTGATCTGCTGTAAAACCTTCTGTATGTTCAGTGCCTGCCTTGAGGTCACAGTTCATATAAATACAGGAGCTGTTGTGTCTTAGTGGTCATTTATGTGGTCATTTTGTTCTCTTAGTGTTGATATTTTCTTCATAAGTATCTCTTGAAAACAGGCTTTGTAGTGATTTAGTGTCTCAAGACAGTGGTTAGGCTGTGTATAGCCTCCCCTTGGACAATAGCAAGAAAATTTAGTTTTTAATTTGTGTATAAAATACCTTGACTCATGGCTCATGACTTGAATTTTTCTTTTCATGTATTTTTCCAAATAACATCTAGCATTAACTATGTGATTAGTCCTGTAGGATTTTACTTTTTGGCTCAGGATTTCTTTATTAACTTTTCATGTGATGTCACATTTTATTTATTAAATCTTCTTTATTTCTATGATTTCTGTTTACTGTAGTTCAGTAATAAAATTTTTACAGTTTTAAAGTATTCATTTGGCCAGATGTGGTGGTGTGCACCTGTAATCTCAGCACTTGGAAAGTTTGAGGTAGGAGGATCACCACGGGTTTGAGGCTTGCCTGGGCTACATAGTGAGTTCAACTAAGTATGAACTACAAAGAAACAAAACAATAAAGTATTTATTTGTTCAGAGATAAGTACCACTTTTTTTTTCCAGGTCCAGGGATCGAACATAAATACCATTTTTAAAGTATTTTGTGCAGTTTATCTTCCAATAGGTAATCAGTATTTAACATCACATATCATAGGGATTCAAAAGTTAAATTTTATTTATTCATTAATTGATTTTATTGGCACATTTTATGTACACATTATGATTACATTCAACATTGAGGGTTTGTACCAATGCATGACACCTTTTAATTCTGTAGGGAGGCCAGGGATAGAATAAATTTTAAAAGTTAAGAAAGTGCTCTGAAAACTTGGGTTATTATGAACAGTCATTACCTAATGGCTTTAGCAATCACAACTAATGGGTGCAATTTCTCTCGTAACCACTGGATGCATTTTGCTATATGGGCTGTGACTATCAAATCAAAACCACACCTCAGCCAGGTGTGGTGGCAAAGTTCTATAATCCCAGCAGACTATGAAGCAGGAGGATCCAAAATGAAGCCCATCCTTTGCAATTTAGCAATTTATGCAGACCCTCTCCCCAAATTAAGATAAAATGAAATGAAATGAAATGAAAGAAATGAAATGAAATGAAATGAAATGGTTGGAGATGGTAACTTAGTTGGAGATGACCTGGGTTCAGTCCCCAGAACTAGGGAAAAGAAATGCACCTCACTAAACTTTAAGAAACTCTATTTTAAGTGTGTGAGTTGAGTCTTCATGTGACTAGAAAGTTTGTTTTTTTGTTAAGAATGAGTATTATGGGGACACGAATTTAGCTCAGTGGTTCTAGTGTCTGCCTGGCAAGCACAAGTTCCTGAATTCGATCCTGGCACCATATACCAAAATTGCAGGCATGGTGGCTTGTGCCTATAATCCTAGCACTCAGGAGGATTGCCATGAGTTCAAGGTTAGACTGAGTCACATAGTGAGTTCAGGGCCAGTCTGAACTACAAAGTGAGACCCTGTCTCAAAAAAGAAAAAAAAAAAAAAGAGAGAGAGAGAATGAGTATTATGATCCAGGAGTGATGGGACAAGCCTATAATGCCAGTGCTACAGAGGCTGATGTAGGAGGATTGCAAATTCCAAGCCAAGCTGACTATACAGTAAAATTCTAGAAAGAAAGAAAGAAAGAAAGAAAGAAAGAAAGAAAGAAAGAAAGAAAGAAAGAAAGAAAGAAAGAAAGAAAGAAAAAGAGAACATTATGTATAAAAGAAACCTTTAATGATGTTAGTAAAGTTTGCTACACATTGTGTTAGTTGGTTTTCTGTTACTATCACAAATTGCCTGAGATTGGGTAATTTGTAAAAAGGTTTATTTAGCTCATAATTCCAATAAAGGCCTTGTACTGTGTCAGTTCATGGTGAAGTGGAAGGAGGAAGTGTGCACAGAAGGGGTAAGGGAGGTGAGTCTCATTTAACAGGCTTCTCTCACTGTAACTGCATTAGTCCCTGTTCTAATTCTCTCCCTGTGCATATGCCCAGTCTCAGGAGATCTAAGCTAGTCTCGAGAAAGACCACATGTGAAGACAGTGTCCCCTTGGGTCAAGTACCAATGCAGAAGCCTCCTTTCTGAATACTCCAACTCCTGTCCATCCCATCACATTGGACACCAGGCTTGCCGCACACAAAACTCCATGGCCAAGCTGTGTGCAAACCTTACATCTCTGTGATATGAGCAAGTGCCACTCTTTCGGCCTTGGCACCAGGGACACTCTGGGACCAGGCATCTCTTTATTATAGGAGTCTGTTCTCTGCATCAAACGATGTCTAGCAGTGTTCTTAGTTGTGGGAACCAGGGGAAGGGAACATAACTAGAACCTTTGCATTAGATTCTAGTCTCCTGTGAGTTGATGGTACATGGCGTAATAATAATAATTAGCCAGAAATGAGGTTTAGAGAAGCTGAGCTTGGGCCTGATCTATGCTACTCTGTGTAGCAAAACACCCCAGGCCCCAGCCTGCCACACCATGTATTCAGTCTCTAGAGTAACAGAATGTAACAAAGACCCAGTGGGCGGGACATTCAGCCATAATAGTCTTGGAGATACTATGCAGATGAAGATCCCGGGGCAGGGAAGACACCAGCAAAGGAGTAGTTCCTCCTTGAAGCATTACAGCAGGTGGGACCACCAGAGTCTTTGTTGTTAGCAGAGGTGGAGGTGAGTTGAATCTGTCTGCACCAGGAAGACCTGATCAATTTTGACCTTCCAATTATTTTTCCCAAAACGGGTTCCGAGTAGTCTCTCCACCCCTCCCCGCAAATGGTGACACTTAAAAATACCTCCAGATACTGACCCCTGGACACTGGTCTCCCCTGTTGAAAATCACTGAGCTTGAATGAATTGTGACTGAGAAAAAGGTGGCTACCTCCCATCATGGCACTTTCCATACCTGGCTCTTTCTTTTCTGTGTAGCTTTTTCTACTAGTAAAAGAAATCTGTTTTCCAGCATGCAGAGTTATTTTTTTCCTGATTCCTAAAGGCTACTCCTTTCGCTTCGGTGTTTTTGCTTGTTATTTTAATATTACTTCCTCCACCCACTCATATTTACCTACAGCTCCAGTTTCATCTGAAGCCTTCCTCCTGGACAGAACTATCCATAACTTGTTTTCTATTGATCTCTACTTGCTTTTTGTTTTAAAGCACTTAGTTCAGGCGTTAACCTAAAAGTGAGTGTGAATACATACTGCTTTTGGCCCTTAGCAGTGTAAAGCTTTGTTCAAAGTTTGTGTGTACATTTTGCCACAAACTTTGACTAATGAGTAAATTGCTGAACAATAAATATTTTGTGCTTTCTCCGTTCCATGTAGCATATTATCATGCACCTCACAACTACTGAGTAGAGACCCGGATTCATGGCTGGCCAGGCATTGAGTGTGTCAGATTCTGTTAAAGCTACAAAAACTGACATCGTCAAGTGTGGTTCCTTGTTTAAGTAAAGGACTTCAGGATGTTAGAGAACATCTTAGATGGAAAGCTGAAATTCCTTGACAAAGGAAAATCAGTTGCACTGATTTGTGAGAGATACATAAATCTTGGAGCAGCTATCATTTTGAATGTGAAATATATGTCCCTTTGACCCGCTTAGGTGACTCAAGGAACAAATGGGAAAAGAGTACCTGACATGTGTCATAAAGTATTTGCACGTAGGATTCTAAGTGACTTTGATTTTCTTCTTCTCAAATACCCAGGTATCTCTTGCCAGTGCACACATGAACATTTGAAAGTGCCCTTATCCACTTCTTGCAAGCATGGAGTCCTCTTCGTTGCTGTCCTCCCTGAGTGAGGAGTGTAAATCTGACAACTACATAGAGCCTCACTACAAGGAATGGTATCGAGTTGCTGTTGACACACTGATTGAACTCGGATTGGAGGCATACCAAGAATTTCTTGCCAAAGAACGAGTTTCAGACTTTTTAGCTGAGGAAGAGATTAATTATATTCTGAAAAATGTCCAGAAGGCTGCACAGAGTCCAGTCCATGGAACTGATAATTCTTGTGATGACACCTCCTCCTCGGGAACTTACTGGCCCATTGAGTCTGATGTTGAAGCTCCCAATCTCGATTTGGGCTGGCCGTATGTGATGCCTGGACTCCTGGGCAGCACCCACATAGACCTGCTCTTCCATCCTCCGAGAGCACAGCTCCTCACAATAAAGGAAACCATTCGGAAGATGATCAAGGACGCAAGAAAGGTAATAGTATTTCTGCCTTGCCATGAGAAGTTTTGAAATGTAGAAAACTAAAATGGATACTGTAACTGTTGTGTATCCTAATAAAGGAATTTCTACATGCATGGACTAACCCCTCAATTTTAGGAGAGATCTCTGCGGATTATTAGGGGCTTGTATTTGCCACATGTCACTTGGTCCCGGGGAGAGGAGGTTTATTCCGGCTCAAGATGGAGAGATCCCTCTTCATAATGTACTTAAGACTCAGATATATGGACTTGGAATAAAATGATTTGATGTGATCCTAAATTTAAAGAACTTAAAGTTTCTTTTATTCTCTGAGAAGAAATATTTTGGTGAATCTTACGAAATTTTTTTGTTCTCAATAGGACTAATTCTGGTTTATGATTACATAGAGTTTTATTTATCTGGTTTCTGAGTTATGTGGAAATAGTATAAAAGCAACATGATAATTTAATAACATAGAATAACGATCTCAGGTTTTTAGTTTTTTAGGGCCTAGGTGCTCTTTATCAACTATTTATATGTTCTTACAAGCCCTATTTCAGAGCTTAGATAAAACTGCAGAGCTATTCTTATAGTCAATCAATAAAAGTCACTGACAGTTGTTGTATATATCCAGCATCGTAGAAGACACTGGAGAACACAACAAAGCTTCCCCAGCTTAACTTAGAGTTTCAAAATGTTTGAACAAAAATTCATACTGTCTAATTAGAGTATGTATTAGTTATGGAGACTCGCTGGCTTGTGCATTTATATATCTACAAAAGACTTAAGGGGGTGTGTGATGGCATTTCTTTCATGACAACCTGTATAAATTGTGAAATATGGAAATAATAAGACCTTTAAATTCTCATTGACAGTGTGATTCAGATGGGAAGTGACTACCAATCCAACCATCAGTCTAGAGAGACACAAGGTGCTAAGACTGATGTCCAGTGAGGGCTTTGGCAAGTGTGAGGTGACTTTACTCCCAGATCTTTAGGAGTCAGATAACCAGACTTTTTAGCTGTGTTACTGCCTTGAGGTACAGATTGAGTACAGAAAGTACTAATCTATTTCCATTGTTAAAAATTAAGTATAGAATGAGACATAACAGTTAATTCCATTTTATTGAATGAGTTGAAATGTTAATTCAGTTTTCTGAATTGAACCATGAGTGTTTTAAAAATTGTGTCTTGTGTTCTGAGCAAAAACAATTGCATTTTATAAAATAACAGAAAACTCAAGAATGCATAAGAGTCTTTCTAAAGAGAAAGTAACAAATATCTTATATTAACATTTACTGGGCCAGAGATTTAGCTCAGTGGTTATGGCACCTACCTCGCAAGTGCAAGGTCCTGAGTTTGATCCCCAGTAACCACATACAATGTTGGGCGTGGAGACTCACACCCACCAGCAATCAATACCACATACCACAGTGCCGGGACAAGGTGGCTCAAGCCTGTCATCCCAGCACTCATGGCAGGCAGAGACAGGAGGATTGCTGAGTTCGAGTCTTGCCTGGGCTACATAGTGAGCTCAGGGCCAGTCTGAACTATGAAACCCTATCTCAAAAACAAAACAAAACAAAACAAAACCACATTTACTAATTTCTTTCCCCTCTCTTTCTGGTGTGTGTGTGTGTGTGTGTGTGTGTGTGTGTGTGTGTACCATGGTCTTTGCCTTGAGTTACATCATGGTCTTGGCCTTGAGTTATATCTTCTGCCCTTTTAAAAGTTTTAATTTTGTGACTGAGTCTCCCTAAGTCACTGAATTGTTTGGGCTGGACTAAACTTGCAGACCTCCTGCTTCAGCCTCACACAGTGCTGGGATGATAGGCATGTGTCACCATGCCCAGCATGTTTGGTAACATCTGTAGAAGACGTGACATGCTTTGGAGAATCATTAGTGACAGACAGCAGTACTGCTGGTCAGGCAGCCCTCACATGCCTAGGGGAGGTGAACACAGGCAGATGCGCCTCCTGATGCCAGTTGGGGCCATGCATGAGAAGAGGCAGGAGAGTTGGGGGATGGATCATACAGTGAAGAGTATCACAGTGGGACACTCAGCATCATGCTGTCATTGGCCTATTTTGCTTTGGGGCATCATGTTTCCTGACACCAAACAGACATAGTTCAGGAGGTATCACTAAGTTAGGGGAACATTAGTCATGACTTCACTGAAACTGAACATTAGTCATGACTTCAGGATGTATTTTCTTTGTGAGGAGCATTGTGTGGGTACTGAGGCTCTAGAAGTAATTATTGCCCACCTGGCCATTGTCTCCTGGGAGCTCTTGAAACACCAAGTGGAGGAAATGGAAGAATTTCCCATAGAACATTGTAATGTTTAGCTTCTCTTCCATAAAATGAAAATGACGTCAAATATGACATAGAAAGCTGTATATATATATATATCTAAACAGAATTCAAAAGATTTGATTTGAGTGTAATACAATTGAATATAAATCATAGCAGCTAATTTTGTTGTCTTTTCAAGAGCATTGAAGAATATACTAGTTTTTTTTTTTTTGAGGGAGAAAAGACAGTGTCTTTAATAAAAACTCAACATTCACAGCCAGAAAATTACCACATAAAAATCAATTAAAAATGGATTATGAGTGCCGGAGATTTATAGCTCAGTGGTTCCAGCGCCTGCCTCACAAGCACAAGGTCCTGAGTTTGATCCCGGTAACCACATACAACAGCAATCAATACCACATACCACAGTGCTGGGCGTGGTGGCCTCACGCCTGTAATCCCAGCACTTGGGAGGCAGAGACAGGAGGATTGGTGAGTTTGAAGTTTGCCTGGGCTACATAGTGAGCTCAGGGCCAGCCTGAACTACAAAGCGAGACCCTGTCTCAAAAACAAAACAAAAACAAGGATTACGAACTTAAATGGAGTATCTGAAATTGTAAGATTAGAAAAAATTAGAGGAAAACTCTGTGGCATTGGTCTGAGCAGTGATTTTTTTTTGCTTTTTGGAAACAGGGTCTTGATGTTCTGAGCAGTGATTTTTTTTTTCTGATCATGTTTTATTTATTTTTAAATAAATTCTATTTATCAATTCTCCCTCAAGCCCTCTCCCCCCACTGTGTACAATAGCTTTGTTTTATTTATTTATTTTTTTGAGACAGGGTCTCGCTTTGTAGTTCAGGCTGGTCCTGAGCTCACTATGTAGTCCAGGCAAGCCTCGAACTCAGCAATCCTCCTGTCTCTGCCTCCCGAGTGCTGGGATTACAGGCGTGATCCATCACACCCAACACAAAAGCTTTGTTTACATTTTTCCTTCTATTTTCACTTTTCTTCTTGCCCCTTCTTTCCTTATTTCCTTCCTCTTCCCTTGTTCCCCTTCCCATGTGAACACTTTGAGACCATACTCATAAAGTGAAATAAATTGGACACACATGTTTAAATATCACATTGTTTTTCTGGTGTGAGGAACCAAAAGTGAAAATAGTGACTGAAATGTATCATGGATCTTGGGAAATGGGAATGTGCTAGTTTTTACCCAAATGCAGTAAATACTGAGGGTATGTGCACTGAAGGCCAGTGTTTTGGGAATTTCATCTGTCCTTTATCTACTTAAAGATTTTTGAATAATCCAGACACTCTGGAGAAAATTCATGGAGGTTTTTTTTTTTTTTTTTTTAAGTTAAGTTTGTTTAGCTGATAATGAGACAATGCCCTATAAAAAATTTAAAGTAAGGGGAAATAATATTATGAAACAAGAGCTTGTCAGAACACGTTGGTGTTTGAATAGGAAGGTTGGTTTTCACAACTATCATTTTACTCAACAGAAAGTCACGTTCTGCTCTTATCCCACAGTAACAGAAGCAAGACAAACCTTCAGGTTTTGAATCTTTTTCCAAGGATACTCCTTTTTACAGATGATCCAATGGATATGTCTACATAAAGAGGCAATCTTTCTTTTCCATGATTGTAATGGATAGAAAAGTTTGTGGCTCTGTTTCCCAAGGAGATTCCTTTGGTGTAATCTGCATTGTAAAACTCTGCAAAAATATGAGGCCAAACAAGTAGGGTTAGGACCTGGCAAAGAACAACCCAAGAAGTGACCTCAGAAGAGAACAGATCTATTTTCACTGTGCTGTTTCCAATCAAGATAAGGCATTAATGGGGATGAATCTTAAATTAATTGAAAGAACCCAAATGTGATTTCCTGTGAAGACTGACTGACCATAAAGATCGGGTTAACCTTCAAATTCCTTAGACAGGACTTTAAAACAATGTTATATCTCATCTGTCTTTACTAGAAATAGTCTAAATTTTTTAGTGTGTGTAGTGGTGATGAACCAAGGGCCATATACATGCTAGGCAAGGGTACAACTATTGAACTATATATACCGTTGACCCCCAAAATAGGTTTTTAACATCACAATTACACCTTTGTTCCTAATTTATTATACTGTGTATGAATCATTTTTTCTTTCAAAGAGATGCTTTAATAATATTTTTAAAAATCTACACTTAATCATTTATACATTCTACTTTTGATAATTGTCCTTTAGAAATTGTTTCAAGGCTTTATTTCCTGTTCTTTTGATATTTGCTCATTTTGTTTAAGAACTTTCCTTTGGGAAAATCCATTTATAGATACTATCTTACATGTGCCCTAAACGAACATATTTTAATTTATTTGAATTTTTAAGCTTTTTTTTTTTTTTTAACTGTGTGATTGGCATAATTACATTTGGGTCTGCTTCACAAAGTCTGATAGGGTCTAGGAAGACTTTTTTCCCAAGTAATTACTTGTCTCTCAAGGAATATTCCCAAGGTGATATATTCATGTATTCCTAATTACTGTGAACTCCTCTTATGAAAACATCCCCTCTAATTACTTTAAAAAGTCATCTTTCATTAAAGTAATTTTTTCTAGTCACTCAGTGGTACCTACTCCCGAAGTGTGACTTCTGCTAGCATTGAGTATGGAAAGTTTAATCAGAATGTCATTTGCCTATATTTCCTAACTGGCCTCACTTCTTCTGTGAGATGTGACTCTAGCTCTTGCAAAATATTGAATCAGGTAGACACATGTGAAGCAGAGTGAGAATTAGGTGTTCTGTCCTACAATTCAGGTCTTGACTGCTACCTGAGTCACTAGTCCTGGGTGTGTCTGTTTGGCTTGAGAGATGTTAGTCACACAGAACAGTGTTGCCTGTTACTGTAATTGGCACTATGGATGCAAAGGAGAAGGAGGATATTAATGGGGGTGCTTCCTGGGAGCCAGCTGGTGGAATAAAAGGAGTGTCAAACTCCTAGAGGCTTAGCCACCCTAATGCACACTAACTAGTTTGGGCACTGAACAACTCATTGTACTCTCAGATAGGTATCAACACTTGTTTAGTAAAGCGTAAGAAGCAAAGGCTTTTGGATGTTTCTAGAATCTAGTGTGCATATCCAAATTTCTAAATGTCTTTGGAATAGTATTATACTGCTTGCTGAACTAATCCATAATAGGAATGACTTCCATCATGTCACAGTGGTACTTCCAGACATATCACCTTGTAACTATCACCTACCAGGTTCAGGGACATTTCTATATTTATCACCTTTCTCCCCAGTTTTTAATTATTTCCTCAATATTTAATTATTTGCTCTCTGCCCTATGTTTTTTTACAGCTTGCACTGTAAATCTTTTCATTCATAGAATATGACCCATAATTAATTCCTGGAAATATATAATTACTTAGGTTCGATAACATTATTATCTTGTGACATTAATCAAACATCTTTCTTCTGAGTAAAGGGATTACTATATGTTAATACATATTTTGGTCTGATTATGTGTGTGAGAGGAGATTTTGGGGAGAAGGAAGAAGGGAAGAGGGAGTTGGAGGGAGAGAGGGAAAGAGAAGGAACGTTTATGGGCAGGGGTGAGGGCAGCACGCTGAGCCTTGTTTGAATTGCTCTGACTTCCTGCTGAACCAGATGGAGAGAACATTCCGTGTTCTCCTTTTACAACTCATTCCCCTCCTTGCTTCTTCAACAACTACACCTATGTATTGCCTGATATTTTCAATGCATTTACTTAAGGAAAATGAGAGGGTAAAGAAGGTACTGTGTAGGGACTTTGGAAGAGGCCAACATGTAATGATGATGTGAAGGCTTAGCAGCTTGGAGTCATCTTAAACCTACCTCACTTAGTCTACTTGTTTTCTTAGATTAGACATTACAAACGCAGCCTTTGAATTATTTCCCATGTGTGTCATAGAGATGCTATGCAGATAGGACCCTTGAGGGGACTGTGGAGGGTAGCTGGAGTTTCTAACCTGATACCTGTCTCTTGTTTGGTGTTCCTAATTCCTCCTCTTCTTCCTTCTCTTCCTTCTATTTCCTTTTCTCTTAATACTATCAAAAAATGGCACCAACTTATCTATTTAACTCACTGATTTGGCATTTGTTCTTTTAAAATGAGAGTAACATTGACTCAGTTCAGTATTTAATAACACAGTTGGCACTAGGAATTCCAGTTGGCTTCCTAGCTGTTTGTACTGTGAATGTTCCCCAGAAGATGGAAGTACTAAGCTAAAAGATCATAATAATTATGTACAATGTATTAGTTATAAGGTGACACAGTGGTTTCCACATGTTATTGCTTGGGAAGTTCCAACTGGGGACCTCAAATATAATGTTAAATAAATATATTTGAAAGTAAGAACCACTGTGAAGACAGTGTATTTTATATTCAGAGTCTAAAAAAAATCTTCTTAGAAATAATATTGTTTTATAAAAATGGCTTGGTCATATTTTATCTGTAGGTCTGGGATCTGATGGAAAGTTAAGAGCATGTTCTACAGAATAGGGAAAAACATCATTCCATCATCATTGATAATTTTTTTATTTTTTGAGACAAGGTCTCGCTTTGTAGTTCAGGCTGGTTCTGAGCTCACTATGTAGTCCAGGCAAGCCTCGAACTCAGCAATCCTCCTGTCTGTGCCTCCCAAGTGCTGGGATTACAGGTGTGAGCCGTCACACCCGGCACTGTGGTATGTGGTATTGATTACTGGTGGGCGTGAGTCTCCACACCCAGCATTATATGTGTTTACCAGAGTTCGAACTCAGGACCTTGCGCTTGGGAGGCAGGCACCGGAACCACTGAGCTAACCCTCTGGCCCCATTGATAATTTTTCAAATGTTAAAACTCACTGGGTTTTATGTAAAGATATTCAATAGTTATATATTTATGAAAAAGAAGGCTTTATATATTTCTAACATCTACTTGCCTTGTAGACCTTTGTGTCAACTTCTGGTTTATAATGTGTTATTATTTCCTGAAAATTTCTGATACAATTTAAAAAGATACATAATATTAATTCAGTTATTATTCTAGTTAGTCTTCTTACCTTGAAAAACTTGCTTTAGTGAGAGTGGTACTACTTTATGCTTTATTGAAGCAAATATTTGGAAAAATAAGAAATTAAAATAAAATCATAGTATGAAGTCTTGAAGAACTTGGTTACACAACAAAACCTTCAGTAACTTGTGAGTTCAGATATTTACAAGGCAGTTGTCAGTTAAATGCTAAAGATTATCCATGACTTTTAATAGATTTTCATTTTAAAATGTCAACTTAAGAGATCTTTCACTGGGAGATAAAAAACAGTTACAAGCAACCGTAAATTTAGGAGAAATTTTCCCTTGTTGATAACTACAGCTCTGTGAATACTTGGAAAGAAACTGGTTAGTATTTGAGTAATTTAGAAGTCGATACTGTTTTGTTTGATCAAAGGAAATGTTTTTAAGACCAGGTATTATTACCCTTTGGTTCTTAAAGGCCCTCTTTTCCCAACACTGGCGGTGAGAAACAATTCCTGTGGGACTAAGCATTGTGCCATGCCAGTCTTTCTCGTGAACCTTGAGGGACTGTTACTGACAACCCTACAAAGTGTAGTTTTGTGTATAATGAGATAGATCTCTGAAGTACAATGCCAGTGTTTTTTAAAGCTTATTTATATTTGCTCATTTTCTTCCCTGTCGTGGGTTTGCAATAAAAGTCAGTTATTTATTGAAATGTGTAGTATTTTGTCTGATGACATGTGTCCAATTGTTTGCTGGAGTGATAAAGCCAAATGTCATCATGAAATGTTATCATAACATGCTGAGCTTTTGTAATGCCTAAATGCTATGTCATTCTAGGATTTTTACAAGATCATATGCTTTCAGGGCTAAATCAGAAAAAAGTAACTGAAAAGGGGCTAGGGGACATGTTTTTCCAACATAGAGTACAGGAACAAAGAGGAAGTGACTTATATGGGCATTCTTCTTGAGCATATTATAGAAATGGTAAGCTGAGGACCTTCGGTATACATGGAGGCATCTTATCAAAGTTGACATTCATAAGAACATGAAGGTCTGACTTCCCTTTACTTTGTGTGCTCTCAGTGAGATCTAGAGATGAAGGCTTGCTACAGGAGCCTCCTCGAACTCCTGAGGGGTGTAACACCAGACTGAGGTTATATTTAAAATATCCTTCCTGCTCTTTTAGAGTTGCCACAGACTGATCATGTGGTATATGCTTTTATATTCATTATTGGGGTCTGCTAACTAGTCACTCTTCAAGGGATCTTGAAATATTGATTGGTTTTTATCATCTAAACTGGAGCTGGCTTCTGACTTTGAGTGAAGGGATCTATACAGAAAAAGCTATTAATGATAGAAGGTAATGTTTTTAAACACATATGTATCAGGCCCCATGCTATGGGTTTTCCATGCATTACCCAACATTGACCTTTACAGTAGCCCTGGGAAATATGCACTCTTATCAAACACATTTTAGTGATTAATAATCTTATTTACTGCAGAAGTCAGTAGTGACTGTGGGACCAAAATGATCATGTTTGATAGGTAATGACCACACTTTTCTAAGTGGAGGTGTTAGAAGATCTGGTTTGGGGGGCCTGGCACTGAAACCAGGTGGTACACTGTAGAAGTTTGGCTTCTAAATGAGTTAAGACATACTGGGGCTCTTCTTAGTTGCAGATTAACTAACCTGAAGCCAATGAAGGCTATGACAAGTGGGCGAGGCACCACCCACAAAGGTACAGACAGAGACAAGACATTCGGGGAATGGGGCTTGGGATAAAACACAAGGGAAGGCTGAGGATGGGAGAGAGGGGCAGCCAGAAAAAGTTGTCCTTTGACCTCCCTGACCTTTGGGTTTTACCTTGAGGGAGATAAGTCAGTCATTGGTCAAACTCACAGCTTAAAATATGACAGGCCATTCATTCATTCATTCATTCCCCTTTCATTCACCAAATAGTCACTTAGTGCCCATGATATATATATATATATATATATATATATATATATATATATATATATATATATATATATGAAATAAGAAAATAAATTTCCAGAGAAACCTTGCCTGCTCCTGAAAGAAGCTTGCATACAAATGTGAAAAGAAGGTGATAAGTTTGATAAATGAGACATGCAGTAGGGAAAATAAAAAATTGAGTCACAAATGTGGTTGGATGGGAGGGAACTGGCAGGTCGTTTGTGATTCTAAATGGGATACTCAGAGTTGGCCTTTAGGAAAGTAACATGAGAGCTAATACTTGAGAGTTGTAGATCCAAGGAGCAAATGGGGGACGAGTAGTAGTTAAGGTCAGAGAGGTAAGAGAGGGCCCAGACCTTGGATGTCCATGTAGCCCATTATAAAGAACTTGACTTAGCCTCTGTGTAAACTAGAGATGCAGTGTAAGATCGTGGGCAAAAGAGAGGTGTGATCCATTTCAAGTATAGTGCAGTTTAAAGGATGCGTCTGGCTGCAGTGTTGAAAACTGATTGTAGAGGCTCAAGGAAGAGTATATTAGAAGCTATTAAAATAATTTCTGTGTTGGATGAGAGTGTTTCACTAAGGACAGTGGCAGTGATGGCTACTTGGAATGTCTTAAAACGTAGCAAAATGTGGAGTGTGAGCTAAGTTGAACATAAGGTAACTCTGGCATTTTGGCCCATGCAGTTGGAATCAGGGTACTGTTACTTGAAGTTGACAGAGACCTCTAGAACCGGCACAAGAAAGCAGACAAGAGACTAGGTTCCAGGGGCCTTCAAGTTACTACTTCACCGTAGCCTAGGAACAGGTGAAGACATGCAAGGGACAGAGTAGTGTTCATATTAAAACCCAAACACAGCGAGTGACTAACTTGGCAAACGGGCCTGACCCTGAGGGCCTGAGAGAGGGACAGAGTTGGAAGTCTAGGTAAACGACAAGTGCGAGATAAGAACCAGACTGACAAGATGCTGACCAGGACCTAATAAAACAAATCATATAACCACTGAGAAACAGAACCTCCCAGCAACTAGTCTTTTGAAGCCAACTTTAGGCAATTCTTAAGCAATTCACAAATGCTGGTTGGGGCAGGGAAAGACACAGAATATAAAACTGGTCAAAGGGTGACATAGGAGGTCATTGTTTTAATAGGTGATTTGGAATGAAGTTTTAAAATTATATTTTGGTGATGTGAGACGTCAGATCTGAGGCTTTGCATGTGCTTGAGTGAATAAACCTAGAGAAGGATTTAACTGTCGTGGAGAGCTTGGCAAGAGTTACTGCAAGTAGTAAATTGGGGAGAAATTTTAGAGAAAGCTTTGACACAGCTCAGAGGATGTGAGAAGTTCTGAAATGCTTTTGAATAAGAAGGTGGTGTCATCAAACCTGATCTTGGACATACTGAGATTTTACTTTGTTTAGGTTAAAAGATAAGGATATAAAAAATTGTAACAGGTATTGGGATATGGTTAACAACAAGCTAAAAGCAGACTGGAGTTGACTGAAGTTCATCAGAATACAAAATGTCTTCCTGAAAGAAAGTCCCATTTTCAGTTTATTGTTACAATAAGAAGAAAATTAACTTTTTCTATCTTGTTTTTTTTTAAATCTTAGAGATATTTTAATATATAAACATCTAATTTTAAATCCAGAAATGATTACTATATAAAGGATTTACCTATATCTGCACAGATTAATTCTATCTATTCCTGTTGAGTCTCTGCTGGATGCAGGATACTGTTGTATCAATGAAATGGGAAAAGAAACTCTTGAAGTGTTTCAGATTCTAATGTCTGAGAAATATAAATTTCATGGGAGATATTAGGTAAAATGCTGTAGGTATATGGGTAGCACTCTGGTGACCTATGTATTATATAGAATATAGACTTTTTCCATCTTATCACTGTTGAAATATCAGAAGACTATAGAAAATTTTGAATTTTCCTGACAATCTTCTTGATACAGATAAAATAACTCCAAAAATTATTGTTAAACAGTATCCAACAAATGTATATATTTAAGGTTTAATTTTTTTATGCTTGGAATATTTATATTCCTTGTGAGAAAATACAGGAAGAATTAAGAAAATAAAATTCAGCCATCGCCTGCAGTTAGTGTTAGAGACTTTCTTCCATTACATAAATAAAGGGATAGAGAGTTATCTATACTCACAAGTATATGCATATGGGTATATGTATATTTGACTTACCTAGACAAAGGATTCCAGTTACTGTGTAACACACTTGAGTGTATACATATTGTGTGACTTTTTAAGATTTTGTCGCTCACCTTTTCCACTTAAAACTGTTTTCTTCTAATTAAATCATTAATTTCCAGTACTGAAATGTGGTGACATAGTAGAATGAGGGGTAGGAGCTGCCTGCTTTGAGTGCAGGTAATAAGGAGGCTGTCTGTTCTGTAGGGACGTTCAGAAACAGAAGTGAGACCAGCTAGAGGGCTGTCTGCTTTTTATTACAGCATGTGCGGATGCCTGTAATCTACCAGTGAAAATACAGGCCTTTATCAGTGGGGCCTCCACCCTCTTGCTCATCCAAAGTAAAACGCCTTTGTTTTACTTGTACTGATAAGAGGACAGTCTCACAGCTGTGTTCCTGCAAAAATGAAGAAAACTGCAACCCTCTCTGCACAAACTTTAGCTACTAACATAGTTGTCTTTTGGAGCTTTAAAAAAGCAGAAGAAATACAGTAAGTTTACATTTTCTTTCCCAAGCCAAAACTTTAATTTAGGTTATATTAATTTCTTTTTAATAATCACTTTTTTTTTTCTCCTAACAAATTCAAACACAGGAAATTTTTGAAACGAGTAAATAAATGTGAAAAGCAAAAACATTGCCATCTGGCTAAATAGCAATCCAGTATGTACTATTGAAAAATCTATAATCATGAAAAAAAGAAGTATCTGAGTCATTGCAGTCATATTTGAGTTGGCTGGAATTCTAGAGCAATTATTTTAAAAATTGTATGTTCATCTTTTTACAAATGAACAGAGAGCAAGTGAGAAGTCCACAGCCACCCAACTGATTAATAACTATAAGGCCGGTAACTATAAGGCCGGTCGTACTCAGTGTCTCTTCTTCTCTTCCAAAGCTCTGTATCATGCTGTTTCCCCTTTCAGAGGGGAACAACAACAGAGGCTAAATCATTTCCTGGGTTTTAGAACCAGGAAGTGACAGAAATAGCAGGAGGCCCCCCCAGAGAGCCTCCATTTTTTTTTTTTTTAAATCACCCTGGCTATTACGTCACTGATGGACCATTTCAGGCTGGGACTGCACCAATCAATTGCACACTCTTTCCTTTCAGTTCCGGTTATTTGCTGGGGACTCCAGTTCATAGAAGACACACAAAGAACTGGGGTTTGTTCTCAGTCTTTCCCTGTGTGTTTATGTTTTCTCCCTCCCTCCACTTGTTTTCTCTTGATTCTTGGTGATTTGTTCCAGTCCTTGCACTTGTCCAGAAAGTTTGGAGCAAGCACTGGGTATATATGAAAAAAATTCAGAAGATGAAGTATAGATCACTGTATTCTAACCAGGATTGGAGATTTTGTGAGGTTGAGATTTAGTCTTTGAATAGTAATCTGTATTTAGCTTTCACTTACTTTAGTTTTGCCAACTGTCAGGGGTCTCATTTTAAAAACCTCAAGTGTTTTTGTGGGCCTTTCTTCTTGGAACAATCCAGACTCCACTTTTTATCTTCCCAATGTGATTGTCAAAGTTTTCTTAAGCTTTTTACCCTCTTGGAGCATCTTCTTTCTATTTAATTGCTCACTCTGAGCTCAATGAACAAAGTAGAATTTGACAAATGCCTTAGGGCAATCACTGCATAGATTCCTGGTTTTTTTTTCTATTTTGGTTGATTTTTTTCTCTGTGAATAACACTTCACATGTCATTTTCAGTTTGGTGGTTCTGGACTTGTTTTTCTTATGTTTTTGAGACTGACAAAGAATTATTGGTCACATTGTACTGTCTGGTCTCTCACTGTTGTTCTTTGAATCCAGATATGTGAAATTTTTTGAGATTAGATAGTGCAAGAAAAAGAATTTGGCCTTCTCAGGAATCTTGGTACCAGAAGTCCTGACTTTATTCTTTTAATTGTTTTTTGTGCCTTTTTCACTTTCATTTTGGAGTCGTTTTCACTTTCATTTTGGAGTCGTTGGAGGGTGAAGCGAAAAAAAAACTTTCTATTGAATAATGTGAAAAATTTTGGAAAAAAAATTACACATTTTAGACTTGAATTACAGAAATTTAAAATACAAGTAGGAGTGAACTGTCACTATTGTAATATTTAAAAAAATCGTCATATACAGAATTTAGATCCTCATGTCAAAATCTTGGAAAGGCCCATGATGAGTCCTTCAGATATATCTGTTTAACCCTAAGAGAGCTTTAATGGGTTTGTATGATCAGATTTTAAGCTCTAAAAATTCATTCTTATCTATCATTTTAAAAGACATTACAAGCTCATAAACTATTGATAATTTAATATCTAATTTTCACATTTTAGATATTTCTTTTAAAATTAATTATTAAAGCAAAAAGTACATAACATTAGGATGAAAACAAAGAGCCATATTGAAACCAAATACTCTACAAGAATTTTATTTCATGCTGGGGATTTAGCTCAAGTGGTACCATGACTGCCTTGGAAGCACAAGGGTCCAAGTTCGAATCCTGGTACAAGGAAGGAAGAAAGAGAGAAGAAAGAAAGAAAGCATTACATCTTATTCATTACTTATTAAGAATATAACTTTAGTCTAGAAAGCATAGATTTTTAGAAAGTGCAATGATAAAAATTTGTGAATATATATATGCATTTATCCTTTTTTCAAACTCATTTGTTATGTGAAAACAATGTCCCATTGACATTATTATTACTTTTATTTATTATATATATTATTATTTTATTTTGTTTTGTTTATTATTATTTTTGTGGTACCAGGGGTCAAACTTGGGCCTTGTGAGGTAGGCATAGTGCCACTTGAGCTAAATCTCTGGCTCTAACCACTTTTTCTAAGATACATTTTCAAATAATTTATCTTCTGTTTTAACAGCCTGATTTTTAAGACTGCAATTCATTCCCAAAGTAAAAGATTGTCTGCTCTTTTTAAAAGTATTTTTGTGAGTGCACACCAATTTTAATTCAATCAGCAGTGTTTAGAGTTTATATACCGAGTTTTACAGTAACAGGATCTCTTAAGCTCAAAGTCAGATTTCCCAATCATTAGTTTTATAATAATATATATGAACATACTATTTTATTTTTTTGGAAAAAATCAAAGAAAATGAGAGGCCAAACAATTATTTGAATAAAGCACTGCAAAAAATGTGACCCAAATAGTGTATACGTTGGTTAGACATGTAAAAGTTGTCCTCTTACCTCAAATGTAACTCTTAAAAGAATTAACATTACTGTAATGAGTGGATCAATCCATTGGCTTTCTGTGATTATGAAGAGTTGGCTAAGTGCAGTCTAAAGCTCTGTCTCTGTCTCTCATCTTAGCATTTAGAGCTGGCTGAAGCTTCTTCATTCTTCCCCTGAGAAACCTGCAGCATTTCCTCATGGGGACTTTCAGAGCAGAACCCTTTCAACTTCCTACCTTGAGACAAAGTCTCGCATTGTAGTTCAGGCTGGCCCTGAGCTCACTATGGATTCCAGGCAAACCTCAAATTCAGCAATCTTCCTGTCTCTGCCTCCCCAGTGCTGGGATTACAGGCATGAGCCACCACGCCCGGCACTGTGGTATGTGGTATTGATTACTGGTGGGTGTGAGTCACCACACGCAGCATTCTATGTGGTTACCGGAGATGGAACTCAGGACCACTGTGCTTGGGAGGCAGGCGCCGGAACCACTGAGCCAAGTCTCCGGCCCCAACCTGTGATTTTTGAGGCCACGCAATTCTACTACTTTAATTTCAGTGCCTCTAATTTGTATTTCTGTCACTTCTCTGGTTTCTAGCATGGTCTACCGTGAGGTCTATCTCCTCATGCTGCCAGTCTTTTTGTACTGGAAAGTAGTCATTTTTTTTTTCAAGTGTCTGCATCCTTATTTTTCTCTCCTCCCAACCTTAGTCTGAATTTCCTTTCTGTCCCTTTCCTAACCTGACATCTCATGGGCTGCCGTGGTCCACACCTTTAAGATAAATCAACAGCCTGTGGAAATCCGTCTGTTCTCTGTGAGCAATTTAGTTCCCACGTAGTTGCTTTCGGTCCCATTTTCCATCTCTCCAACTATTGCTGCTTAATCATCTTATTCATTCATCTCCTGAAAGTCAGTATTTGAGAATTTTATCTTTAGGTCTATTCGCTCCCTGATTTTTCTTCCTCAGTGCCGCTCTCTCCTTCCATGCCTAAGGTACCACTGCAGTTTCCAGTGGTGTAACTTGCCTTCCTGATCTCAGCTAGTGATTCTGGTGATATGAGGTGATTCCAACATTTCTGTTCACAAACCTCTGAAATACATCATGTGCGAGGTGTCCAGGAAGCTCAGTTAACTCTCCGCAGTCTGCTCTTGCCCACGATAGGAACATTGCATTCTTGGACCCCATACCTTGAAGTAGTGACTCATCCCTTTTGGTGACCCCCAGTCTTTTCCGGACTCGCTGGAGTGTAGACTTCCGCCTCTCCGACCTCCTCCTGCTGCTGGTCCCGGCCCCGCCCTCAGCCTGCCTTCCATTCTCCAGCGGCCGCAGTCCTCTTAGTTTGTCTTTCTGTGTAACCACTTGGATTCCTCCAGCGTTTCTCCAGGGTTCCTCTAGCATCCTGCGGGAATGATCAGTGGCTCTGCCCACTTTTCTGATCTGTAACCTCTGTCTTCGCAGTAGTCCTTTGCTGGCCTTGTCCAGCATCTGCTTTCTAGATGTGACCTGCTCCCTTTTCTACTTCTGAATCTCTCCCTTTGCCTTTTCTCTGCCCAAAACGCTCTTGTCCATTTCTACCTCTTAATATTATATATACTGTATTTTTGAGCAACAAGTTTCAGTGTGACTTGTGATGATTTTAAGATGCATCCACAACTTTTCTACAGTCTTCCTTCCAAAAGGAGGAGTAAATTTCCTTCCCCACGTGTGGCCCAGGCCTAGTGATGTTCACGTAGTGGCAGTTGTGCAATTAGGAATCGTGCTCATGTGGTCAGGCCGTACAAGCACTGTGCCCGTTGTTCTGGGGCATCTCTCATTGGCACTGGTCACTCAGGAGGAAGCCAGAGGCTGAGTCCGCAGCTCATTCTGCAGTGTAAATAGGTCTTCCTGAGGAGCTGAGATTTCCTCTGACAGTTTGAGTCTCTTTCTACCAATTTGAACTGACTGCAGCCTTGAACCTTAAGTGCCTTTTAGTTGGCACCAGCCAGCTAAACTTTGAACACATTTCTGAACCACATAAACTGTGAAATGAGAGATGTTTATCATTTCAAGCTAATACATGTTGGGAATAACTTGTTATGTAGCAGTAGATGACTAATACAGTGTATTTTCCAGGAGGTCTAATCTTTGCTGCTGATATCACTCATAACAATTCTTGGATTAGGTCACATTTCTAAACATACCTATTATATTACAGTCTTCTTTATCAATATATTTATAATGTGACATAGTAATACACATATTTATAACACTAAACTGGTAAACTATGTAAATATGTAAGAATTTAAGAGTCAGATTTATACTGACCATTTATTATTGTATCATTTTATATTTTGGGAGCTTTCTAGATACAATTACCTCACGCTTCTTAAAAGACATTCTTACCATCTAAGTTTCACATTTCTGATTATGCTATATCTCCAATGTGAACAAATTAAAGCAGTTTGATTCTTCTAAATTAATTTACATGCAGAGACAGGTCGAGGTCAAATGCATGGCACAGAAAGAGTAAAAGGAAAGTAATTCTTTTGTAAGAATCTTCTAAAGTTTAGCACCATGGAATTTCCTTTTGTTAAAATATTCCACAAAAGAATATTTTAAAAGTACTGTATACCACGTGTGTGTGAATATGCAAGGCCTCCAGATTCATTACTAGGAGCTGAGGTAGGAAACTTTACACTTGATCTTAGCCAAAAAGCCGAGAAGCGATGGTAGGGAAGTTTAAAGCTGGAGTGTTTGTTCAACATGTCTTACCCTGTATTCAAGTCACTAAAACTATTTCTCATCTAATTATTCCATATATAAAATTTCATATGTAATATATATTTCATATATATCAATATACTTTATATGTATTTATTACAGCCATTCTATTTTTCTTTTTTTGTATATGACTTTGTAATGACTTGTAAGTGCCATAAGTACCAAAATATAATTCATTTATTCTTACCTTATTTTAATGTAATGAAGGTATTTTATGGTCGACATGAAAAAGGCAGTACTCAGAAGTACACTGTCTTTTTAAAACTCCTGTCAGTTCTATTTGTCTGTAGAGGGTGATTTAGGGGTGCAGAAGAGGAATTCCTTCCCAGCTTGTTTTGGGAAGTGGATCTTCTATGCTGTAGCCACATCTGTGCTGTGTTCTTCCGTGGTTCTCTATGTCTGTGGCATCCACTGGTTTAAGTGGCTTTCCCGAAGCACTAAATCCACCAAGCATTTGTTAGGAAAAATCCCAAGAGCACTTTCCCCCAATAGAATGTGGTCAGGTGTTATATTAGGTCTGTTTGGATTCTGATGACTCTCTTGACTTTGGCAGTCTCATAGGTAAATTGAAAAAATGTGATCTGCTTTCCTTGAGTTAATCTGCTTGTGTGGTATGTACCAAGAAAATGTATGTGCATGTCATAGAAAATGCAAAAACATAAGTTCATTTGCACAGGTGTCTCATATTTGAGAGAATACATTTGAAGAGATTTTAATTAAGAATATATGTCCTGGGGGCCGGAGGGTTAGCTCAGTGATTCCGGCGCCTGCCTTGCAAGCACAAGGTCCTGGAGTTCGATCCCCGGTAACCACATATAATGCTGGGCGTGGAGACACGCCCACCAACAATCAATACCACATACCACAATGCCGGACGTGGTGGCTCACACCTGTAATCCCAGCACTCAGGAGGCAGGGACAGGAGGATTGCTGAGTTCACGGCAGCTTGCCTGGGCACCATAGTGAGCTCAGGGCCAGCCTGAACTACAAAGCGAGACCCTGTCTCAAAAAGCAAAAAAAAAAAAAAAAAGAATATATGTCCTGCTCATTTATGTAAGAAATAGAACTCTACAGGGGTTTGTCCTCAGCCAGCTGGTGTTTTACTTAACATTTTTGTTATTTACTGGAGTTAGACACAAAGCCTGTTCCCTTCCGTTGAGTAGATCAAACAGTGGAAAAGATAATGGTTCCTTGGAGTTTAGGATTCAGATACAAAATGATTTCAGTAGGCCAGAAAAGCAGTATCAGAAAATGGCAAAGGGAGTGAAGGGAGAGAAGTAAATGACAAAATGGAGATGTATTATGTATGTATGTGTAACACTTCCCTACAATGGATGTTATCATTCATGAAAGGTCTGAAGCAATGTGCCTCAAAGAGTATTTCAGTTAGTTCTTCTAAATATTATTGGGTAGGTACTCATTTTGTTTTATTTTTTGATAAAGGAACTGAGTTCATGAAGTTAAGGAATTTGATGAGGGTCAGCAGTGTGGTGGGTCTACACTGGCATATGCGCCTCTGACTCGGAAGCTTTGGTTTTAGCTCAGTTACACCCAGAGCCTTTAACAAATACTTTGTTCTGCAGACCGACTCAAAAAGGATGTTGGAAAATAACAGTGGTCTCCCAAACCTGTATCAGTGAGAAGGAGCTTTACAAAGACACATTAAAGAAAGTTACTTTTGATCTTGGAGAGCACAACGTTGCTTTGGGTGGAACAGCTGGGTTCTTTCTTGAAAGGGAGCGGGGATGGACGGCATCAGTGTCATTTCAAGGTTTTATCCTTGTTAGCTTTACATAAAGTCCTGTGTACTTCCTCTACTTGCTGAGACTTGCACATCTCTTTTTTTTTTTTTTTTTTTGCTTTTTGGAGACAGGGTCTTGCTTTGTAGTTCAGGCTGGCCCTGAGCTCACTATGGTGCCCAGGCAAGCTGCCGCGAACTCAGCAATCCTCCTGTCTCTGCCTCCCAAGTGCTGAGATTACAGGCGTGAGCCACCATGCCCAGCATTATATGTGGTAACCGGGGATCAAACTCAGGTCCTTACGCTTGCGAGGCAGGCGCCGGAACCACTGAGCTAACCCTCCGGCCCAACACATCTCTTTTTTATTTCTGTATTTTCTCTTGTATCTTCAGATGGATATGTCAATTTGTGCTTCTGGCTTCGACTACTTTTTGTATTATTGATTATAGTTGTTGTTTCTATTGAGAAGGCCCTAGAGTAGCATGGAGTTTTATGTCAGCAGTCTTTTAATTGTCATTGACTTCCACCGTAAATTTAAATGTACCAAGTTTAAATGTTTTGTACACTGTTTCTGAAAAGTTAAAGAAAAATATTCTGTATTTAAAAGTTTCTTCCTATTTAATATTGACAAAATAAAAATGACAAATATTTTGATACTTCAGGTCAGATTTCTACTATCAGGGAAACTCACCTAATTGGCATTTATACATGTTAGCCGAAATTCTTGGAAGGAACTTGTTTCATAAAAGATCAAGTACATTTGTCAAATATTAAACATAACTGGATATTATAGTCCTAGAGGTTACACTGAAGTACTAACAGTGCAAAATGTTATGAAAATAGGTTTGACTTAATCTTGTATTTATCTGGAGGTTATCTCTAGTTCTTCCACTGGAACCTTCTTTTTTATTACCTTGCCACTATTGCTTTCCTTTCCATGTCTTTTCTCTGAAACCCTGTAAGCTACTTATTACTTTCTAGCAGACTAGTGAGCAACTTTGCCAGCAAATACTGCTACTAGATTGGTATGGCAGTAGCACCTGATGTAAACTAATATGAAAAAAAAATACCATCTGGGTGGAGGGGAAACCACAGACAATCCACATGTTTCTTCTGATATGTGTCAATTGCACTGTTACGTGTTCCGCGTAGACTAGATATTACAAACAGGAAAAACCTTAAAGGAGGTTAAAAGTTCTAACACTTGATTTGTATGTGGTTTTATTCCTGAATATAGGGATGGGGGTACTACAGTTTCTTAGAGCTTCAGTGGACCTCCTAAAAGTTCCATATGAAAAATAGCATAGCTGTCAAAGTTAGGTCAGTATTTGATCTTTTATATGGTAAATTTATAATATGAAATGTGTTAGTCACTCTTGTTATTTTGGTCTGACTGGTAATATAATGAGGCAGTAAAAAAAGAAATGTAAACAACACTAAGGTATCTAGCAAAGGAATGAGAGGCGTCACGACATAGTTCACAACCAGGAAAGGCCTGGCATTTGGGGGCCTGGGATGAGTATAAAACAGCAGCAGTACCCACCCAGACTATTTTCTAATGGACAACCTTAAGATTTAAAGAAGCCTGATGTTATAATTAAAGCATAATCAAAACAATCATTTGAACCAAGGAGAAGACCTGAATGCATAAGGAAAATGTCTGCATTATTGTTTATTTTTAACTAGCAATGCCAGAAATTTCACAGATACTGATACCCTTTTTACTCCTTGGCTGACTAGTGTCTTTTTTCCTCCTGTGCTCAGGTTGCTCTCTCTTAGAGTGAGTAAATGACACATTCTCCCTTATTTTGCTGGCAGTGAACTAAGATTTTGCCCTTAATGGGCTTCCAAGGATGTTGCATAGTTTCTCTATGCTTCTCCTCAGACTGAAGGCCTGAGAGGGAAGAGGAGCGTCTGATAGACAGGAACCCACTGGTTGCTGCTTCCGGTCCTTCCCCTGAGCTCTCTCCGGCGCTGACAGGAACCCTCGTCCTGCCCTGCAGCGGTGCAGGGTGCATCACTAGCTCTGTTCAGGGTGAAGGATTGAGTTTTATACTTCTGGGAGGGGGTCTCATTTGGGGTGACTGGTCTTTGTAGTCATGTGACCAGTTAGTTGTGTACTGGAAACTGGGACAAAGGTCGGAAAGCATGAGGCCCGTTGTCACCGGGTTGTGACATGTCCTGGCATCTACCATCAGTGTCCTGAAGACCCCATGCTTAACACTGCCTTGCCAGACCCCTTCTCTGTTGGCTTTTCAAATAGCTGACTAAATCTAAAAAGTTTTAAATGGATACTTGAAAGGACCATCATATATAGAATGTCTAGTTCAATTTAGAAAAAAAGAAAAAGAAACTAATTTCTATTACAAGGATCAGATAAAAGTACCAGAACTCTAATAATAGTCCCATATGAGTAGCATACATGCTGAATGTATCTGATGTTTTGTTTGGTTTGGTTTTTGGTTTTGGGTACCAGAAATTGAACTCAGGACCTTCTGTTTGCCAGCCAGGTACTGGATGAAACCACTGGCCCTGTAGTTGTTGTTTTGATATCTGTTTTATCTGATTTATCATCAAAATGAAGAAAAATTTGACTTTTTTTATAACTCAATTTAATGCAGTTTCTTTCTTTCTTTCTTTTTTGAGACTGGATCTCCCTTTATAGTTCAGGCTGGCCCTGAGCTCACTATGGAGCCCAGGCAAGCCTCGAACTCAGCAATCCTTCTACCTCTGCCTCCAGAGTACTGGGATTACAGGTGTGAGCCACCACGTCTGGCATTGTGGTATGTGGTACTGATTGCTGGTGGGCAAGAGTTACCATGCCCAGTATTGTATGTGATTACTGTAGATCAAACCAGGGACCTTGTGTTTGCTAGGCACGGGGTAGAACCACTGAGCTAAATCTCTCACCCTAATGCAGTTTAATATATCAAGATAAGTTATTAATTAGTCTTACGGTCAATACAAATTCTATAATATGATTTGATAATGACTGGATATAGTGGCGAATTCCTCTTAAATCCTGATATATATTATGATTAAACAACAACCAACAGAAATATATACTTAACAAAAACATTCAGGTCTTACACATATTTCCATTATCCAATATATTTTTAAATTTCTGGCTTGGATATTCTCTCTTGATTACCTTGAAATGTATCCCATTTTGTTCTTTTAGAATGTTTTAGGGTAAACAGTACTGTTTAACATAAATTTTCTTCTAAATATATACAGGAAATCCACTTTTTAAATTTTAATTTAATTTGTTGGTATACCATATATACATTGACACTCCACATTGAGAATTTGTACCAGTGTGTGACATAATTCTCATTTTTCCCCTTGCCCTACCCATCCTACAACTCCCCACCCCTGTATACACAAGCTTTGTTTCTTTTTCTTTTACCATCAATTTTCCCCTCCTTATTTACTCTTAAACCCCAACTCCCCTTGAGTATTTACTATTTCACAATATTGATCATGCATTCCAGAACATATTTACATCTTCAGTTTCTCATACCAGAGAAAAGATACAATATTTACACGTGTGACTTTTTTTTCACTTACGAGTATGTTCTTAAGGAATGTCATTTGAGTATGAATGACAACTTCCTCATTCTTTATGGCAGAGTAATACTCCATTTTATTTTAAAAATCCCCCACATCTTCTTTATCCAGTCTAGAGTTGATGGGCATTTGGGTTGTTTCCAAGATTTAGCTGTCACACACTGAGCTGCTGTAAACATGGGTGCACATATGTAGCTGTGATAGGAATCTTATATTTCTTTTGTGTATATCCCCAGCAGGGGAATAGCAGGGTCAAATGGGACCTCTAATCCTAGTTTTTTTAGGAATCTCCACACTGACTTCCATAAAGGTTGTACTAGTCTAGATTTCCACCAGCAGTGGAGAAGGGTTCCTTTTTTTCCACAGCCTCACCAGCAGTCGCTGGCTAATGAAACCCACTTTTTTTTTTTTTTTTTTGAGACAAGGTCTCGCTTTGTAGTTCAGGCTGGCCCTGAGCTCACTGGAGCCCAGGCAAGCCTTGAACTCAGCAATCCTCCCGTCTCTGCCTCCCCAGTGCTGGGATTACAGGCATGAGCCACCATGCCCGGCAAAACCCACTTTTTAATATGTGCCATGCATCCATACCCCAATACTAGTCAGCTATTAAGAAAAACTACAAATAATATAAATATATTTCAAGATTTTTTGTTTCTTTAGTGTAGAAAGCCATTATATAATTAATCTTATATTTTAAACTAAAGGTTATTTCTACCATTGTTTTATTAATCAAATGGTATTGAAGAATGTGTATCTAGAGATCTCAGTGGTCTGGAAATTTTTCCATGCAAAATAACAAAACTATAATATCGTGAAGTATAAAGTTACAAATTCAGACAGGCTAATTTTTAGTTGTCCGTTTCCTTTGGTCTCAGTCGATGCTGACACACAGGTCTATGCCCAGCTTCTCAGTGCTTAGCCGTGGTCTGGATGCCGCATGCACAGAGCTCACACGTTTAGCTTAACTGCGTCACCGTCAGCTTTTGCCAAACAAATAGCAAAAAGCCAATGTAACATGGTTCTGGCTGTAAAAAAATAATCCACCCAACAAACCCAAGATTAACATTAGCTCTTTAACACTCTCCTTGACCAGAATTTAAAAGAAGGAAAAAATAAATGGGATGAATTTTTAACAAAATCTCAGGTGGATTTTACTGCACCCTTTGTTGAACTAATGCATTCTTGGGGTTTCAGGGGGAGAAAAGTCTTAACAGCTGATGTCAAGGATGTTCTTCATGGCAGTTGTATTTAGTTATTTCATTGGTGCTCACCTTCCTTTTCTTTCCTGTTTTGAGAAGAATGTTTTTTTTGTGGTGCTGGGTTCAAACTCTTGGCCTCACACATACTAAGCAATCTTCCCAGTACCAAACTTTACTTCCAGTTCTTCCCCCACTTCTGTTAAAAGCCAAGCAATTTGTTTCATGAATTTATAGTGTTGGAAATATGATTCCTGGATAGTTAACGATTCTTCCATTGTGAATGTTGTTCCTGAAGTATAGTTCTACTTCCAAGAAAAAGAGCTCCTTTAAATACTACGGAGGTCTGTCCTAAGTATCCTATTAGTTTTAGCAATGAATAAATATGGGATTACTTTTTTTTTTTTTTTTTTGAGACAGGACCTCGCTTTGTAGCTCAAGCTGGCCCTCAGCTTACTATGGAGCCCAGGCAAGCCTCGAACTCAGCAGTCCTCCTGCCTCTGCCTCCTGAGTGCTGAGATTATAGATTTGAGCCACCAAGCCTGGCATGTGAGATATGTGGTACTGATTGCTAGTGGGTGTGAGCCACCACACCCAGTGTTATTGTATGTGGTTACCTAGGATTGAACTAGGGACCTTGCGTTTGCTAGGCAGGTGGCAGACACACTGAGCTAAATCTTGGGCAAACAATTACTATATTTTAAAATTTTGAATTAATGAGATTTTCAAATGACCATTTTAGCTATTTTTTATTAGTACACATTTGTTGTACACAGTGTTTACATTACTTTTGTAAAGTTGTTTGGTGTGTAGAACACATGCAGATTCCTTTATTATCCCTTACCCCTCCTCTCTCTCTTCTTCCTTTTTCCATTTGAGAAAAATCTATCTTCCTACTTTGATGAGCCATACTTTTTTTTTTTTTTTTTTGGCAGAATCTTGCATTGTAGTTCAGGGTGGCCTCAGCTCACTATGTGGCCCAGGCTAGCCTTGAAAACCCAGCAGTCTTCCTTTCTCTGCCTCCCAAGTGTTGCTGGGATTACAGCCATGAGCCACCACACCAGGCATTGCGCTGTATGGTACTGATTGCTGATGGGTATGAATCACCATGCCTGGCATTGTGGTATGTGGTTACTGAGGATCAAACTCAGAACCTTGTGCTTGCAAGCCAGACGCTGGAACCATTGAGCTAAATCCCCAGCCCAGCCATTCTTTTTTGAAGAAAAAAGTCTTACCCATAATTTTCATATCTCACATCTTTTATTCATACATTGAGAATTTTCCCTCATAAATTTTAATGCATTTATAATTGTGCCTTTCATACTAAATTCTGACCTGACTGATTTTAGATACAACTCACCAAAGATTATAGAGAAACTATACAATTTACTTCAGTTTCACTGGATGACAACTTTTGGAAATTGCTAGCACACTGAGACAAGAGGCCAACTATAAGATAGAGAGGAATTTCAAGAACTGAACTCTATGCATACTCTTCCTTATCTCTTATTTTCAATGGAGTATCCACCACACATGTGGGAATCAATGTATATTCTAATAAAATAATGTCCTAGTAAAACTGCCTGGATCCCCTCAGCTTATGTACCGATTCAGGCCAGAAGGGGCAACAGAGGGTTAATAGAATCCAGAACACAAAGCAAACTGGGTGCAGTCATAGCTTTATAACCCACTGTGAGGTCTTAAATATTGTTTTGCATAGATTTAGATTTTTTTTGTACTACTGTTTTGTCGTGTATCTGTATAAACTGAGATAATGCTACATGTTTGACCCTACTCTCACACTGTTTTGAGAAATTTAATTCTTGAAATACTTTCTGCTATACCTGAGTTACTATTCCTCACTTTCTAGGATCCATGTGTTTTACTTCTTCTAATTCATGACATTTGGGAATATTCATGTTGTGCTTCCTTTTAAATATCAGCCACATGACCTTTGTGGTTCTCCATTTCATGTATGGTTTGTGCATGAACTGCTACCTAGCACCAGAGATCAGTATACCAAGTGGTAACATGCACATGTGTGTTCCACCATAAGTCTGTCTGTACTAGAACGCCGTAGGTCTTGAATGAAGACTACCATATGAGTTTTCTCAGATGTTTTGAAGACATCCGAAAAAGCATCATTTCTCTTATATCAGAAACTCAAAACATATACATCTATAAATAAAGAGACATAGAAGATA
>PVIC010017312.1:0-32878 GCA_004025085.1 Thryonomys swinderianus | reverse complement strand
CCTTCTCTCTCTCTCTCTCTCTCTCTCCCCCCCCCGTGGATGAATAGATACAGTGACCCTTTAAGAAGCCACAGAGACACAGATGACGCAGGTGATGCAGACCAATCATACACTGCTAAATGCTACTTCTGCCCTTGCACCTAATCACACCCCACCGTGAGCACTGCTTCCGCCCTCTCATCCAATCACATCCCAAGCCACACTATATAAATGCCTGTAACTTCCATAATAAAATAATAAATAATAAAAGGGAAGCTTCTCAATCAACATGGAGTCTGGAAGTTGTGACTCTGCATCCCTACTCAGCCTCCTAAGATTGTTGGAAAATAGAGACGGTATGATAACCGGCCAGACCAGCTGACAACTGGCACCCAAACTGCTCTGGGTAATCCTCCCCCTCTTGGCATGACCCCATTGGACAACAATGACTGACAAAGATGATAACTGGTGCCTTCAAGTGGGGTGTCTGGCTTGGGTAGTCTGTTTCAATGGGTGAGTCAATTTTCACCTCTCAAGCCCCAACCTCACCTATCAGGTGGTGGTCAATCTTCACCTATCAGGCCCTAGCACAACCTCTAACATCTTCCTTTATTGGGGCCAAACCCATAGGTATCACCCCTCTTCTCCTTGCATTTGGTGTTAACGTGACAAATCCTACCCCGTTAAGTTACCCCCTGGACATCCAAGACGCTTTCAACACTAGGTAGTCCTTAGCTATCTTTTTCCAAGCCCGCTTTCCTTCTCCTTTTGTTTTTGCCCGGATGGATCAACCTCTAGCCAAGGATTCAAGGGTTACCCTGATGTCCTGCATCTCACCAGAATGATTCAACCATTTCTGCCCCTGGTTCTTCTACTTTTGCAGGCTTCCTCCCGCAGCATGGACTACCATAAAATCTCACTGACCCTTGGTGAGACTCCAATCCCCTCTTTAACATTGTGCTTCATTCTAGAACAGGCCCCCAACATGTTTGCCACCAAAGAGACTTGGGGACCTCCACTATCATAGCCATAATTGTCTTACTAGCTACAGTAGTTACCATGGCAGCCACTGTCTCCATTACCCTCCATAACCAGATCACCACTGCCTCCACCATCACTCGCCTTGCTGCCAATATTTCCCAAACCCTGGGCCAAACAGCCACGATGTTTTAAGATCTCTGAATGGTGGTGCTAACCCTCCAGACTCAGGTAGACCTCATGAGCAAAGAACTTAAACTCATGGAAACCAAGTCCCATGCCCGATGCCATGTCAGTTATCCCAGCGCGTGTGTTACTCCTTACTGGTACTTAAACTGTGCCAACCTCACCAACTTCTCTTGAGGACACCTGGGACACCACCTATGATGCCCATTTACAGGACTTCACCAGAACTATTACCAACATAAATGCCACCAGTGCTCTCACCTCCCTGGCACTTGAGGACATTTGGGACACTATCTGGTTGGGACTTCGATGCAGTTGGTCACAACTCAGTGGGTGGGTCAAGGGTCTAATTTTGGGATCCCCTTATGTTCTTGTGGTCATTGTAATACTCCTGACTTGTGCTGTATATAACATCACAGGACAGGCCTGTCAGCAGTATACTCAAGCTCACAAAAACATCATGTTAGCTGAAGCAACGTGACACCACCAGGAGAGAGGTGATAGCCAGGTAGAAGTGTGGTTAAGCAAAGTACAGAGGACCTACATCTCCTAAGCCATAGGGGATGTACATGGACAAGGTGAAACCCAAAGATGGATTTAGTCAAACAGGGCCCACCAGTAAAACACCCTTTTGACGCAGGCTTCTAAATGGGTGTACTTCCAGTAGAAGCTACTGGATCATGTCTGATAGTTTGTGTCCG
The DNA here is from genome assembly GCA_004025085.1 of Thryonomys swinderianus. Lineage (NCBI taxonomy): Eukaryota > Metazoa > Chordata > Mammalia > Rodentia > Thryonomyidae > Thryonomys > Thryonomys swinderianus. The sequence continues at coordinate 31,034 of PVIC010017312.1, read as the reverse complement.
ATTGATCCATGATAGCCCAATCTGTACTGGGTTCTCATCGGTCGCTCACGTCTTCCTCCCCTAGACTAAGCCAGAAGGCTGGTCCGTCAATGATGGGTAAGATTTCTCCAGAGAGAATAACCTAAACCAGGTACAGCTGTACAGCCCAACTGAGACCTGGATGGGACTGGTTAGTCAGTGGCGGGTAAGATTCCTCTAGCGGGAACGACCTAAGACAGGCACAGTCACCCCGAGGTCTTTTTTAAAAACAAAAGGGAGGAGATGTGGCCAAACCTTTCTCCAGGTGCTTCCACTTCTCTTCTCTTCCCTCACCCTCTCCCCCCCCCCCACGGTGGATGAATAGATACAGTGACCCTTTAAGAAGCCACAGCGACACAGATGATGCAGGTGACACAGATGATGCGGACCAGTCATACAGTGCTAAATGCTACTTCCGCCCTTGCACCTAATCACACCCCACCATGAGCACTGCTCCCGCCCTCTCATCCAATCACAACCCAAGCCACACTATATAAATTCCTGTAACTTCCAGAATAAAAAGGAAGCTTCTCGACCAACATGGAGACTGGGAGTTGTGACTCTGCATCCCCACTCACCCTCGCGAGATCGTCAGATAACAGAGACAGTATGGTAACCAGACTGACAGGCCAACACAATAGCAAATTCAGTCTTAAAAAAAAAATTTAAAAGGTGGAAGTTTGAGATCAATTAATTTGATCAATGACAATATTATTTACTAAGTTATTGTATTGTTAATATAAATATATATGAAAGCAGAAATGTTAAATATCTTTCAATACAGGTTGTCACCATAAAGTCTGGGTAGGAAAGTTACATAATGTAATGGCATAATCTGCCTCCTGCTTTCTGGAAACTCAAATGATTCTAAATTATAAAATATGTCTTGACCTCCAAGACTTTTATACTGAGGCACAAACCAATTCAGTAACTTTCCCAAACTGCCAGAGTTTTAAAAAACAGAAGTAGAATATCTCTAGGTAGAGAAAAAAAGAAATAAGAACTTTTTGTAATAAAAGCTAACAAGTAGCTTCCTGTATCTCTAACAAATAGACATGAAAAGAAAGAAAAATGGTTTGTGATGAGACTATGACAAACCTTTCACCCACAATTGAGGAGTGGCTATTCAGGACACAAGGTCATAAGAAGCTCTTAGAAAAGAAATGTGACCTTACATTTGAAGAAAACTTCAAGCAAAAGAGGAAAAATGCATAGCATCACATAAGGAATAAAAACTTAGAATTCTAGTGGAAAAATTACTGCAATTTGCCAGCTGTAAGATTTTGGGTAAAGATACAGTATAAACAGCACAGTGAAGGCCTGACTAGGAAGTGACCTTAAATTTATAAATAGCAAATTAATTGTGAGATATTGAATGGAATATGCATATGAGAATGGAATTGTAGATAGTAACTAGATAAGTTGGATTCATAATTACACTGAACGAATACTATACAGGTGTTCTTAGAAATTGCTACACTGACAGAATGTATTTCTCCTCCTTTGTAAAAATCCAGTAATCCCAGCACTCGGGAGGCAGAGACAGGAGGATTGCTGGTTCGCGGCGGCTTGCCTGGGCACCATATGAGCTCAGGGCCAGCCCCAACTACAAAGCGAGACCCTGTCTCAAAAGCAAAAAAAAAAAAAAAAAAAAATCCAGCAATACACATACTCTATGCAAAGCGCAACTCATTATTTGTTTTACTGCAGCTAAGAATTCTTGTCATCTTTTGTTTTAGTGCAGCCCTCAGTGTCTAAAACCTGCTTACATCAAATTTATCTACCACCCAATCCTGTCGTCTGGAAGAACATTATTTGTTCTTTATTTTTTTCTTTCAGATAATTTCTAATTTATTTCTCTGGCTGGATTTTGAAGGCAAGAGACAAAACATCACATTAGTGTTGACATTTTTATAATAACTTCAGAAAGTGGAAATACTGATTCTATCAGTATCTCTGCAAGGCAAGAGACTTGAGATTGGAAAAACTTCTCAAATTTATATTAGCATAGGTTAGATACTATTCTTCTTGTTAACATATGAATCTTGAGAGGGTCTATTCTGTTTTATTCTTGTGCAAAGATTGGATTAAAGACAACAAAATGTTTCCAACCTGGAAATATCTTTTAAATTTCAAAAAAAAAAAAAAAAAAGGATTGAAACACAAAAACATTAAAAGGAAATTTTAAGCTAGAAAACATACACTGTTACTAAATCATCTTAATAAAGAACTTTATAACTTGGCTTTGGAACTCTAATATCTAAACAGCTGAATTAAACTCCAGGATTGTTCTACATGTAAATATTCAGACTAGGGCATAAAAGACAGTAATTAAGCTAAATACTGATTTGATTTCCAAACATAAAAAATCATACAAGATTTCATTAGAATTCCTTCCCCTTAATGTACTAAATGATAGCACTGGCATTAGAAAGAGAATGATTAACTATGATCACCAGCCAGCCTTTTGATGGTAAAAACAAAAAAGAACTTCCAGTAAAGAAAACCCAGATAATAAGATGATTGATGTTAGAGAGATTCAAAAATGTATATTTCATCTTTCCCAACTGGAAAGCTGGGAATACATGAAACTTGGATTTTAATTAATTGCTTTTTGTTGTGCTTTGAGAGGTCAAGTGGATTGTTTGAAGTTTTACCCTTGTTTAATTAATGTACTAATGGTTCCTTGAAGAGATATTTCAAAGAAAATATAAATGGAAGACAAGACTCATAAACTCTCCAGTTAATATTGATTAAAAATAAAACATGAAGCATTACTTTTCAATATACTTAGAATATTCAGTTTGACCTTCAAAATGGCAATATGTTGGATATTTTGGTGCTTAGTTTAATAACATACCAAAAAGAAATTAATGCTTAAAGGGAATCTTCTTCCTTTTATTTAAGAGGCACTCCCACTTCTGGATGTGTGTGTGTGTGTGTGTGTGTACACATATACATTCATTTAATTTAAAGTAATCTTGTTTCTGGCTTTTTAACAAATATATTAAAAGATTGTCATTTCAAATTCACCAATAAGATGGTAAGAAAATTAACTATATATATACAATTTATTTATAAATATAAATATATATAAATTATATATATATGTATATATTTCCCACAAAGTTATGATCTTTAGGGGAAATTATACTCAGTAAAGTCATTTTAATTAGGGTACAGAAATGTTTATGAGCTACAAGATGAGACATGAAAACTAACCAATAGCTCTGACTGTAGATGAATTTTAATTGTTCTGGTGAAGATGCAGGTGTTACTATTGTATATGTCTATTCTGTTATTTTGTTCATTTTTTTCTGATTTAATTTACATACTAGTCACTCATGAAAAACTAAATAAATAAAAGTAATTTTGTAACATTTGCTCTTAAGAAACTTGGTTTTATTGATAATCAAAATAAATACAATTTAAGGTATAAAATACATACCTTTGCATCAATTGCTTCTACACAATTAAAGTTTGTCATGTATAAGAATGGGTTATTATTTCATATCAGTGGATATCAGATTCTATATTGAGAAAATACCTCTACAGAGCAGGAGAAAAATATTCCATGCTTGGAAATTTCCTCATGAAGTTTATGAAATGTTATATCTATATCAGCAGGAATTTCCTTTTGATTTTCTATAAAGTAAGCTTTCTTTCAAAAAGACAAGGAAAGCTAAATCCATATAAAATGTATGTTCCCCTTAAAAACAATTGACAAATATACTTATTACTACTGTTATTTAAAGGCATTTATTATGGGTAGTAATTCTAGGCATTTAAAATGTTATTGTTGCTCAGAAAATCTATGTTATCACTGCACAATTAATCAAAAAAGAAATATGTTTTGGACTTTGTTGTTCATTATTATTAGATATAAATTCATCTCCCTACCTAAAAAAGAACAAACAGTAAAAAAAAAATTAAACTAGAAACCTTTATATACTCATCAAAAATGCTCACATTTTATTGTTTATAAACATTCTAATTTCTAATCCAGAAACTAATTTATTTCTGCAAATATATAATGATATTTTTATTTGTATCTACTCAAGGATACTAATTTTGTAGATCACATGTCTTCAATTTTGTAGGTTTTTTTTCATCATAGCTGTATTAAAGCAGAAAATATAGTATTGAAAGGGCACAAATAGAGGCAATTAGTAATACAACTTCAACATAAAAATATTCCTGTAAGCAAAATAGGCATGTAATAACTAAGAAGTAAAAAGTAAACAATAGCTATAAAGTTTAACTTTTTATTCATGAGGAAACAGATATGAAATTGACATATTTACTCAGAGATACCTAAATGGAGACACTTTAAAAATAATCTAATGTAGTTTTACAGTGGTTTCCTTCCCAATCTCTCCCTACTTCTGATGAATTCAGTGTAAATAAACATTTTCTTTTTTTAAATCAGCTTCTTCCTCTAAGGTGACTCCCTCCGCTGCCCTCAGTTCCAAGCTGTGAAACTGACCTTTCTACATACGGTGAGATCAGATCAGTTCCAACCGTTTTCACGGGTCAGTAAAGACCAAGTGATGCAAGATGACAGCTACAGTTAAAGAGGACAATACTTCAAAGTCAATGATATCTTTAGAAAGCTAAAGATGAAGAACATGGTAGCATAACAATCAAGCAATTCTTTTTAATGTTTATATAGTTTGCTTCACTCAGAAAACATCAGGCATGTTTAAAAGTGCACACAATAGCTAAGATAAACTTACAGGGAGAAAAGCATTGCAGAAAGTTGTTTTGTTGCTCCTGTTAGTTGTATGCACATCTAATTAGGCAGAAGCACAGCAGTGGAATCTTATAGCATCCACTACATGTTTGAATTATGAGCGGGGCATCTATACATTCACCTGCAAGGCAAGATGACTGCCAACTGGTGTCAGAAATGGAATCATTAACAGTTCTTATAAAGTTGTCAAAAGTAATACCAAAGTTGAAATATCACTGACCTGGGCTGAATTTGAGCTGGTTAATTAAAAATAAAAATACTTGAAAGTGATGTTACTCTTTTCCCCAAAACAGACTTCTGAAAAAAAATTTTTAAGCCACTACTTCACATTGGAACTCTTATATGTGATTATATTATTTACCAAGACATAATCTGTTGTAATAAAAGACAAAATAATTTGAGTAGGAAATGTATGCAGATCATAGTTCAGTCTTTACTGGTTTAGGGCACTGATTACTCCCCTGTTTGGGAGGGAGATTTGTGATGACTTCTTCTGTGTTTTTTTTTTGATGCCTTTTTCTTGATCTAAGTAATCTACATTATTATAAAACTTTGAAACTATGTACTGTAATATTTATTTTATTTAAAGCAGTTGCTTATTATCAAGTGTGACTGATTCCCAGATGACAATTCCAGATTGTTTATCAATACAGTCAATGTAATAAACATAGACTTAGCACTTGGGGAATTTATTCAATGGAGGCTAGCAAATAAATTCAATAGGCAAGTTGGATTCCAATTTCCAAATAACTTAATCTTATTTTTCCACTGTAAAGGAATTTTCAGATTTGTTAGTTTCTGTTTTCCTAGTAAATAAGTCGTCTTAAATTTGAACATAGTCACATGAACTGGGGAATTATAAAACTCCAATTCCTTTCATACAAATCATTACCTCTGTTGTCAAAATATTGAGTCTCATATCTTGTTTATAGCATATATGGTATTATGAAGTAAAATATGTTAAGAATCATTTCAAAATATTCCATATTAAAACAAGGGTATAATCACTGTACTTTACATTAGAAAAATCTCAGGAATCCAAATGAATTATTTTTATATAAATCAATCATCAAATTAAAAGATTGATATTTTGATCAAACTTTAATGACAATTAGAGTAAAGGATTATTAGTTAAAAGTTTAAATGTTTTACGAAAATTTATTCAATAGCTACTTAGAATTATATATATTAGTTTTCTTCTCTAAAATTATTTTATTAATAACTCAAAAAAACTGAGGCTTTACATTATATGATTCAAATATGTGTGGGACTTGGTCACTGCAAGGACGAGTACAGCAAACACTGCTTATAGGGGTTAAAGTAAAATGATATTTTCATATTTCTTGTGACTACTATATTTTTGCTACTAGAACTATATTCTTAAATTATGTAAAACAATAATTAGAAATGAATGTCATGCCACAAACATAAAAAGAAATACTAGACAGCAGTAAAAAAGAACAATCTAATGAAACACACAAGAAAAAAAAGTATTAAATAAGTCAAACAATGTATATATATATATATATACATACATATTATATTACATGATTCTATTTATACAAAATCAAAGGCTGGTAAGTTAACATATGAAGATACATATCAGGAGGTAGGCAGGAATCCTCTGGGCTGCTGGGAAATTTTATATCCTGACAATAGGATGATTGCATGGATGTATGCATATGATTATGTATGTGTAAACATTCTTCCTACTGATTTTTTTTTTTTGAGACAAGGTCTCACTTTGTAGTTCAGGCTGGCCCTAGCTCACTTTGTAGCCCAGGCAAGCCTCGAACTCAGCAATCCTCCTGGCTCTGCCTTCAGAGTGCTGGCATTACAGGCATGAGCCACCACACCTGGCAGTGTGGTATGTGGTACTGATTGCTGGTGGGCGTGAGTCACCACACCTAGTATTGTATGTGGTTACCGAGGATCGAACCAGGGACCTTGCACTTGCTAGGCAGGCGCCAGAACCATTGGGCTAAACCTCTTGCCCTTCCTACTGAATTCTTAAGAATTATGTATATTCACTTTTAATCTGAGAGGCTGAGGCAGGAAGATCAAAATTTGTAGCCCAGATTCAGAAACAGTGATTTAGTGAGATCTTATCTCAAAACAAAATGTTAAAAGGGTTGGATATGTAGATCAGTGTGTTAGTTATGGTTCAATTCTCATCACACACACAAACACACACAATAAAAATACTAATTATTTTCCTATTGAGAAATTATTTAAATTATTTTCCAATTTGAGAAAATGCCAAGGATTATCTAAAGATCGTCTTTCATTTTTCAGAATGGTCACTAAGTGTATATTTTAAAAGACTTTTTAAAGGATTGGAGAGCCCTGAGATAGAGAATTCAAGGGTGCAATTATAAAGCAGAAACTTTAAATAGCACAAATTTAGAGAAAAAATAATTAAGTTAGATAGGCTTTTCTCAATCTTTTCTATATCAGTTAAGATAAATCTCTATTTTATACAAATAAATTTTCTTAAAAGAAATGTGACATTTTCAATTAGAATGTAAACAATTTATAGGGTAAAATGTCTTATGGAGAGAGGATAAAATGATAAAAAAAAGATTTTTGACAGAGCCAAGTCTTTAATCATTATTGTTATTAAAATGAGCAGAAAGGCCACTCTCCCTTATGTGTTGTCATTTTCTTTTATAAAATAGTTACCAAATAATATTTGATTGTCATAATTCTATGATAATGATAAATGACTCAAAGATGTGAAGGCTAGAAAAGGGTCATTGAACCAAATTACCCACTGTCTACCTAGTTATTCTGATTCATCACAAGCACTATACATGAAATGATACAACTAAAATAAGCAATTTTATAAGATTATTTTATGCCCACATTTTAATTTATGCTGTAGTTTTATCAATGGAAGTTATAAATTTAAAATTAAAAAATACTCGCCAGCTCATCATGTATAACAATTCACCCTTCGTACCTTACAAATGTGTGATATGCACAGTTCTGAATTTTGAAGTAAACAGACCTCGTAGGAAACCTATTCTGGGCAGTTAAGTGCTTGGGGCAGAATTCTGAGGATCTGCACCTGTGAGTTTCCATAACAGGGTAAGATATGGCCTGGTATAAGTGGTTACAGTGAATTCTCACTGTGTCCCAACTTTTGTACTTCTTTAGTTTTAATAATGCATCTGTTGACAAACCAAATAGTGCAATTTTCCAATTGAGAGATGTTCCCGCTAGAATGCTATTCCACAGAACTTATTATTTCAAACTACCAAAGGACAAGGAGGAAACTCACATTAGAAACAGTGTCCTTGCCTATAGATACTATTATGCTTTCTACTCCTGCTGGAAGAAAACTGTCTTTGACGAAAAGACAGTTTTGTTTTCTTTGTTACTGGCTATTCCTTAATTTAGAACAACACAAGAAATACTTCAGGAAACCTGCTATATAAAGACTGCATGTCACTATTTTCTGTCTATGGCTGATTTCAGTTTCTTATAACTCCTTTTCTTCAACTGGTATAAAAAGAAAAAAAAAGGATGAAGGAAAAGGAAAACACTAATATCAAAAGGCTATATTTAATATTTTCTCAAACTCCAAAGGTCCAAATATCCTTACATACAAATTTCAACAGGTAAATATGCAATGCAACAGGTGACAGCATGGTCTAGTGGTACCAGTAACACAATATAAAGTCCCTACAACAACACTTACTAGACCTGGAACTTGGGAAAACTGATTAAGCATTCTGAGCTTCAAGATGTACAAGGAGACACCGAAGTCATTCTTACCCCTTTCAGCTTGATTTAGAGTTAAACAAATTGAGATGTGTAAAACAATATTCAGAGAATGTAAATCAGTGCCTCAGTGACTGATCATGCATTATATTTTCAAGGCCAGGGTTCAGTCCCTTGAAATAATGTTGTAGATAGAGTAAAGAATTTCATTACCATACTCATAACCAATTTCTAATTATTTTCAGAGTCAAATTTTTGAAATACTTTCAGAAATAACTAGAAAATTATTTTTGAGTTACTAATTGCTTGATTATGATAAATCACTTGATTCCATACAATTCACCACTTTCCATTCCTCTTCTTCCTTTCACATACCTTTCCAGAAGAGTTTCAGAAAATTTAACTATTCCTCATGGAAAGACAATTTTACTTCACATTCAAAGATATTTAGTCAACAGTAAGTCTCTATTAATGAAAAATTAGCTAATTAATGTGGAGCACATTAGTAACACTAAGTAAAATGCATGCTGCTTTTTCAGTAAAATATATTTATGGGAACTGTGGTTTGGATGTGTTCCTAAAGGTCTGTATCTTAAGGCTTAGTCCCCAAGGTGATACAACAGGGAGGATGGGCACTTTCAAGCTTCAGGTCTCCTAGGAAGTCCTGAGTCATGGAGAATCTGTCCTCAAAAAGACTGTGAGATTCTAGCTCCTTACACTTTCTCTGTATGTGCTTTTTTGGTCTTAAGATGAGTAAGTCTGTGCTACTGCACACTCCTGCCCCAATGTGCTGCCTTGTCACAGGCCCAAAGCCAGGTAATCAATTTATCACAGACTGCAACCTCAAAAAACATGAACTAAAATAAGTATTCTTCATAATTTAATTACACTAAGCCATCTCACTGTAATGACAGAAAGCTAACACAGTGATCATTACCTAAAATCAAATGTGAGAAACAGTTTCCCAGTCTTCCATATTTTAATAAGTTACTTATACCTTGCTCCTTTCCTTATCATTAGGAAGAGTAAAATCTCTCTCTCTTTCTTTCTCTAACACACACACATACATACATGTACACATCATTTGGTGAACATGAAAATACACAGAGACAATTTTCCAGATATACCTGAATAATTTTGCATGCTGTGAAAAAATACATAATACAAAAGACCTAAAGTCATAGAGTACATCTAAACACAGAATAATCAATATTTTATAAAATGCTGTAGTTTGGTAATTTCTAATACTTTAATGACTGCACTGCAGACAAAATGGAAATTATCTGTGACACACATAAATATCAATACCTTTCAACTACTAAACTTAGTAATAATACTTCCAAACCAATTTAAAACCATTAAAGTGTACTGACTTTTAAATCATTATAACTTAGATCATTTCTGAAAAATCTAGTTTGAAGGTACCTGTCACTTGGGCATCTGTAAATAACTTTTAATTGATTTTTTCTCAAATGAGAATGGACAAGCTCTATATGTGATGCTATTTGTGTATCCACTCAAATGCTAGTAAACATTTTTGCTTTACATATAATTTCATTTTGGGCTACATAATCTCATATGTTAATTCAGACTTCTATTTAGGTTTTAGCTACTGCACGTTCCATGGTGAGTAGGTTTTAAAATAGAAAATGGAAATTATAAATTATTTGTTCACTTTTAAATTACTCATCTAAAATCAGAGAACAAACATCATAGATAGATATAGCTAATGTGAATGTTTATGTGAACACTATTCCATGGTGATTTTGACATTAAAAGTTAAAACACGTTCAAGATATGAGTTTGTCTAGTAGCATACATTTTCCCTAAAACCTATTTACTCAATAAATCAGCCCTTGATGATGAAGCAGGTGCTTTGAACTACTAATTACCAAAATCGACTACTGCCTTCTAGTAACAAACACACTTTGGAAGTTAAAAATTGTGGTACAAAAAAACATCAATAGAAAAATGTTATTTTATAAATATATTGAATTGATTATAGCTATTTTTACCTGCAAAAATTACAAATCAGTTTTATCTTTCTGTCATCATTGATGCATTTTTTTACCACTGAAGTTGTTTTAGAAACAGCTAACACATATCTGTCAGAATTTTCTATGCAACAACTTTTTCAAATGTCATGCTATCTGAACATATCTAAAATTTGCTATTGATTTTTCAAAAGCTCTTTAGATATTTATTTATGAATGGACTTTAGAAAAGGAAAGAGCATGTAATCAGGTTAGAATCTCCAAAGTAAGCATGAAAGTATATTTTTTCCAAAAATCTACTCTATTAGCAGAAAGTTCACATCAGTATATTACTACAATTTATAAAGAATGTGGAAGAAATATTTTACATTCATGCCTTATGGTTGGGGATGTAGCTCAGTGGTAGAGCACTTGCCTAACATTCATGAACCCTAGGTTTGATTTCTAGTGCTAAAAGTAAAAAATAATAATGCTTTAAAAAAGTGTTTTCTAGATAATGTCTCAGAATAAATGTGAAGCCAATTTCACAAGTTAAATTTCAGAACGACTGATTTTATCAAGGTTTATGTACTTCTGACACACAATGTATATTGACATGCTATTTTGAATAAAAGTATAGTTAACTAACTTCAGTAGGACAGATATGTTCTATAAATTTTAGTAACTTGACTTTTCATGAATAATACTCATTCTTCAGGAAAGTGCCAAGTTTAGGGCAAAGTTAAAAAAAATGATTATGCTTGCTAAGGCTTGAATTATTGTGATTATTTTGCTAGTCCATGAAACTGAGTGAGTTGACTTATCTAAGCTATGACTTAAAAAAAAAAAACACCTCGTTTTAAATAAAAGAACATTGCTTTGACAAAGAAACTCCATTACAGATTCTCCAGGGAACAAGAATGAGTATGTTCTCTTACTCTTTCTCTTTCTCTGTAAAAATATCTGGGACTGATAGTGTGGAGTGCTGAAAGAGTATTGAAGATTTAAATAAGGGAAATGACTCCAGAGGCCTAAATACCAACGGTCCTACAGGCTGGGGCAGTACCACTTGTGTACTACCCTTGGCTCTAGAGTTAGTTCTTCAGTGAAGACTAAGGAAGGCCCAGCTCAGGGCTGCTGTGTACCTTTTCCACTCATCATTTACATTTGTGTAGGAACACCAAGTTATGTCTAGTTACTATAAAAACATAGCATGCCATTAATCTCAATCTCATTTTCTATTTTAGATTTATAACTGAAGTACAAAGAAAGCCTGTATATTCATTGCATTTATGGAAATATCCAAACAAGACAATCACGCCTTTCAAAACGCTCTGCAAATAGTAAAGCAGCAGACAGTCACAGGAAAGAACTTTGGAAATATTTTCAGGCATTCCCCATGAGGTATTAATGTCTTGTCAATGACAGAAATGTCTGGCTCCTAAGTCACATGGGAGTTTTAAAAAGAGATGTTATGTGATATTTCAATCATAGCTAAGTGGGGACAATGATAAACAGTAAATAATTGTTTTCTAAAATAATGATTACACGTCAGGTACTCTATAAATGAATAAATCTTTAAAACTAACAACAGTCACATATTTAGTCATTCTAGAGACATGTTAAAAAACACTGATTTATATGGAATAACTTGATGCCTTACCTTTCTCAGATCATTAAATTTGATGCAATTTTTTACACTGATTCACATATTCACTAACTCAATTATCAACTCTGAGCTTTTTTGCTAACTAAATATGGAATAAATAAACTTAGAGCAAGTCCCCACATTTTCTGACTTAATCCATACAAGATGTTTGAGAACAGAGGCAGAAACACAGATTGACAAATACAGCTGAACACAAAAAAAAGAAAATAACTAAAATAATTCTTAAAGTATTCTGTAGAAAAAAATGAGTGTCATGAAAAAAGATGTTTTGCTGATCTAATCATCTTGACTTTGAGAGAATATACAATTAGGTAGACATTGTTATGGTTTAAGTACACAACAGAACAAGTTACTTGTAAAATAAACCCTATCATTATCATGTTTACAAATGATATTAAATAATATATTTATATATAACTCAATATTGGAGTTATAATTTAAATACTGAACAAATATAAAGTAAAAATCTCAGCAAGTGCATAATTGAACCTTTTATCTGAGACTTAAAATCAGAGAATGTTACTCTTTTTATTCTATATTAATCATATTTAGACCAAAGCATATTTTAAAAAATTATTTGGGTTTTTAATCTATAATTATATATTGGTGATTGGGATCATAATTATTAATTTTATAAAGTAATAAAATAATGTAGCTAATTCTGTGGATAGTCTAACAAATCTAACACAAATAACAAATGTAATGTTTTACAATTTATTCTTAACAAACTATTGCTATTAGCAATCTACAAGAAATGTGCCATCTTTTATTTCAGCACTTACCTTCTCCAGAGCAGCAAATATTGGTGTTCGTGCTACTTCTGTGGGTGCAAATCTAAAGTCATCTTGCCTATACTAACCCTTCATGGATGAGGTCACTGAAACTGTGCCAAAATTCAATACTGATGTTCAATCTAATGTAGCCATACACTCATCTCATTGCTGGCACATAGACCATTTAAAGCAAAGCATTTAATTGAAATGATGAAATACTCACCTAAAATGTCCTATGTAAACATTTCTTGCATATTAAAATTTGTAAATAAAATACCGCTCTGTTACAGCTTACTTGTGAGTATGGAACAAAAGTTGATAATTATTTTATATCATTTGCAATCTAGGAAATAAGATTTTATGCGCCTGTTGCATATTTTAAACAAACCAAAAACCTTTCATACTTAAAATGGTAAAGGACCATATTTAAATTGACAAGTAAATTTCACTTTTTTTCTAAAGAGTGAGGTAGTTTCCATATCATGAAATGGAATCAGTTCAATATTTCTCCCAAAATGAGAAAAATAATGAATGAAACAATATTTATCCTAGTCTTCACAATTAAAGGGAAATTCAACGAAAATCCTGAAATACTTATCTTTTTAAAAGAAATTCCTTTTCTGAATTTTTTTAAAGTTAGCTCAACAAATAAAATATAATCAGTATTATGGATGCACATCCCAAGGAAAATCAGCTAGGAATTCTACCAAAGAGCCTACACTATGGAAATAGTTATAATTCTTTGCCACAGCAAATGGAAGTGAATTTTTAAACTACTACAATAAAAATATAATTTTAATTATTATCAATGCCTAGTTATTTCTAACTCAACTCAAAAATACTTATCGACAATGAAGTATGTAATTTTCTTCTGAAGTTACCAACTAATATGTATACCCAGAAAGTCCTGTTTGATGGAGTTTACTTTGCCATGGCTTCTGTCAACAGCAGCACAAATTCATAGGATTTGAAGACAAAACATGTTTTAGTAAGTTTTAGAGAAGCATTTTGCCAATTTGCGATACTATGTAAAAAATTATTTCACATTCAAAAAATAAAAGGAAAATGAGGGAAAGAATTTAAGAGAAATAGATATTTGAAATTAACTTTAAGGCAAGAGTCATGCTTAAAAAGTTAATCTGTCTGATTTTATCTTCACCTGTTCAATAATAATAAATATAAAATATTTTCTTTTACCCAAATTTTGAGATGTTTAATCATATTAACTTCTCTTTCTATTAAGTAACAAAAATTGCATGAAAATTTAACTGTGAACTCATACAGAATTTATTCAAGTGAATTTTTATATACTGCTATTCATAACTCCTATGGATTTTAATATTGACATATAAAGGTAACCTAAAATACTCTATGCCCTAATTCAGATAATAGTAAGGTATATACAGCATTGTAATTTGATTCACAGGATAAATATACATATATACATACATATATATGTATAAATTAATCTGAAGAGAGTCAAAATGAATTTTTAATTCTTATATTTTGTTTTTACTTTTTGCTTTGAAACAACTGAGAACTACTATACACTGTGTAAATGGATGATAAACATACAGATAAATACTATGTAATAAATGTACCCATTAAGACAGTTCTAAATCAGGTTTCTCTTATAGGGTAATACATTTGTTGTCATCAATATTTTAAGAGGAAATATAAATGGTTTTAAGTAAAAGATAAAGTTGTGCTTTAGAATGCTATTGACAATATAAGAAAAGTGATAGATTTCTGTTAAGAGAAACTGGCAATCTACTCTTTTACTTTTATTCTTTTTAATGTTTTAAAAGTATTGCTGAAAATAGATGTATAAAATATGTTTAATTCTTATAGAATTTCATTTCAAATTGTGAATTTAACTCTTAAGCACTGGAATGTAAAATAACCTATTGGTTTACAGGACAAATTTCAACTGTAGTAATTTCAAAATTAATAACTGTCACAAAAATTATGTGGACATGCCTTTGATAGTATCAAACAAAATATCTTTCAGAAAAAGTGATCTTTTTATTGTAAGAAGCAATTAAATATATTGAGTTATCAACCATGTCTTTATAGAAAACATTTCTAATAAAAGATTTATTAGAATAGTGATGTTTTAGATATATTTTTTAAATGATGTAACAAACGTGAATCATTTAAAAAATTCCTAAGCATCAGGATATTTTAATATATTCAAAAACTCCACTTAAAATGTTAACCATAGTTGTGCACAGAACAAAACTTCTAAAAACTTCATTACTTACAGTTCACTGAGTATTACTTAAAGAAATTAAGTTTTAAGAATTCATCTGTTATTTATCCAGAAGGGTTTTGAAAAGATTTATGCACTGTATACTCCTCAATGAGGGGATCACCCCTACTCTTGTTTGCTGAGAAAGCAAAAAAATCTGTAAATCTTCTATAATATTATGCTTGTTCTATGTTGGATAGCAACAAGCAATGAACTCAATCACAAAAGAAAAACTTGAGAAAAAACTTTAGATACCTGTTTCATATTTATTGTATAAAGTCATTTTGACATGCCTACACAACTGGTTGTGGCGGCTTTCAGACATGATTTCCAATCGAGGGGGGAAAAAATTGCTCCAGGTTCTTTAGAGAGAGCTTGCCGCTGGGAAGTTGATTTTGGCCAAGTGCCAAAATCATGAGCAAAGGGGCCTCATTACGGATTCATGGCAGCCTTCTGCACTAACAAAAAATGTGACCCAACAGGCTAAATCAGCGACTAAAATTAAAAAGTAAGAGACAAAGACAACTTACTTAATATTCCTTCCAAAGCAACATTAATCTTTTTTTTTTTTTTTGGTAATTAAACCCTTGTTAGCCTAATGCGGTGTTCCTGTGTCCTCAAATGATTGTACAATTACTCTTTAAAACTTGTCAATTTCCCTTCTAAATAATTCTTTCTTTCTGTGGCAGTTTACATAGATTTCACTGTATAATAAAACTCTGTATCTACTGTATTCGGTTCAACAGCCGAAAACAAAATCATAAAAATGCAGACCACAGTATTCCTTTAAGATTTAAACAAAACAAGAAATAAGCGAACAATAGTATGTTTGAAACTTCCACAGAAGTGAACACGCACCTCCTAAACTCGGTTCCACTGTGATTATCCGATCCCACTGCCCAACTCTCTCCCCCCGAAGTAGATGTGATACACAGTCTTACCTAGATGTCTTCTGGCTTTTCTGCAGATCAAAAAGTTTCCTGCCTAAGCACACAGATATTCTTTCACAAATCAAGAAGGCCTTTTTATGAATTCAGCACTGTAACAGGCTGCTTTCCACACCATGTTGAAAGCCCAGTGCGTCAGCTCTCAAGATAAAATACATTACTAATACACAATTAGTGGGAGAGGTTGTCTACTGGAGAATTTATCTTATAACGAAAGAAGGAAAAAAAAAAAGCAGCTTTCCTTTTTTTCTTTTTCTTGAAATAGCAAAGAGGATGCTGTCAGATGTTAGGTTTTGCCTGAGAAAAGGACCCTACACTGCACTAGTACCTACTAAATACTAGCAGAAGCTGCCTGGGAAGGGAGCCAATGGAAGGACTTTGTTTGACCCAGCTGCCAATCTCCCCTGAAGCCCTGCGCCAGACTAAACACTCACACTATTTTAACTCAAATCAGGCTATAGCAGCTGTTTGCTTTCCGGCTCTGAGCTCTGCACCCACTATGTACTGTGTAGTTCACCCACGAGCTTTGCTAGCTGCCTGGTTGAAATCTGTCCGAGGGTGAGAGTTGTCATTGGAGACAAAATTTTAACCCTCCTCTTCATGGTAAAGAGGGAGTGGTTTGTTGCTTAGCATTTGGATAGGGTCCCTTGAAGCTAATTATAATCATTTAAAGGAAGGATGATATTTTATCCTAGAGGAGATTTGGGATTAGAAGTTTCTATCCCAAACACTTCTGATGTGTTAGATTAACACTAAAGGAGCCTGTGGGTAGCAATAACAATGATCCTACAACAAATCTCTAGGAACAAAGATGGTACCCATTCACTTTAATCTCACCTTCCCCACCACAGTGAGATGGAAGTTGACAACACAAAACCAAAGAGACATATCATTCTAGAAGTTATTGCAGTCTCCTCAGCATTTTGCAAAGTTTCTCCAGGAGAAACACCAAAGCACACAAGAAGACTGTTTTCCTTACACTGAAAGGCATCAAGCAACCCAGCATACCTTACCTAAATTTGAAGCTTACTCAGCTATCAGCTTGAGTGTAGAAATCACATTTTGAATTGTAAAATTTCAAAACCTGCCCATTAACAGTATAAATAAAGCATAAAATAATGTAAAATGGACTCAGAGGAAGTGCAATCTAAGTAATGATTAAAATTATCTGATTATAATATAGGGAAGAATTCTGATAATTAGGATTTTATTGTACACAAACAAAAGCCAAGTTCTGGTTCTACCTGGTGGGAGAGAGAATAAGTGAGGAGTGTAATGATACAGACTATAACCCAGTATTTCTAAATACCTATTTGTTGGAAAATAAAAGCCAGAAAAGCCATCATCTTTTTATTTGGGATTTTAATTTCTGTTGTGCCAGGCAGAGACTTTTAGTTGTTTAACATAACCAAATTAAATCTGGCTTTGTGAAGTGAAACTCTAATATTTCTGAAATACACTAAAGGCATAGGCTTACAGAAAATCATATCTGTTGCTTTAAGTACAGTTTACTTGGTTTTCATACAGGCCCCCAAACGGCATGTACTTTATTCTTTTTACTCATAGAAGCTAGAAATATAAGTTACATAAATTATAATTTTATAATAAAATATCATTTAGATTCCTAGCATTTATAGCAGTATATGATTTGATGTTCAGACCTCATATAAAATCAAATAAAATGTTAGAAAAAGAGTTATTTTGTTCATTTGTAGTCCAACTCAAGAAAATATTCACTTTGTTTCTCTAAATGGTCCACTATCATCTTTCAAATTATCATACACTGATCCTCGCTATTGCTCAATTATCAGCATCAGCTTAGCTGTAGAACAACAGTCCTATAATAACTTCTGCTCCTCTTGGTTAGGTCCTATGGTGATTAAATTGATTGTCACCTTCATTGGATTGAGGAACAGCTAGGACATTGGTAAGTTACACTTCTGTGTGTATCTTTGGGCTTTTCCAGGGATGACTAGATTCTAAAGGCTTTCTTCAATAATGGATTAATTCACTGATGAGATGATAATTTGAATACATTATTAGGAGATGCTGGAGGTATAGTGGGTGAGGCTAGCTGAAAGGAGGACATCATGGGAGCATGACTTTGGGGGTCTCTATTTTGTTTCTGAACTGTTCCTGTCCGGCACCCTTGGCCTGCTCTCTGCTTCCTGGTTGCCATCATGTGAATTACTTCATTCCCCCATTCCCTTTTGCCATGGTTACTCTATCTTGAAATCAGTCAGCAATGGACTGACACCTCTGAAAAAGTGACTCAAAATAAACCTCTCCTCTTTTAAGGTGTGCATATCATATACTTTGTGGTAGCCACAGAAAGCCATCCAATATTATTTCCTTAGGCTGTTTCCCTGTCTTATCCTAAAACATCCCAGTTAGTTTACCTTAGGAACATTATGGCCTAAACTTTACCCTCTTCAAAATTCAGATGTTGTGGCCAGGCATGGTGGCTCACGCCTGTAATCCCAGCACTTGGGAGGCAGAGACAGGAGGATTGCTGAGTTTGATGCTTGCCTGGAGTACACAGTGAGCTCAGGGCCAGCCTGAACTACAAAACCAAGACCCTGTCTCAAAAAAAAAGAAAATTCAGATGTTGTGGTCCTCTCCCTGAGGACCTATGAATCTGATTATATATGGAGATAGGGTAACTTATAAAGAGGTAGTTAAGTTAAAAGAGGCTATTAAGAAGGGCACTAGCTATGTGTTTTAAGATGAAGAGACAAAGAAACCCATATGGTGGAAAGATCAAGTAAGAAGATGGAACCAATGTCCACCTGTAAAATATGGAAAGGGTTGGGGGCTGGAGATTTAGCTCAGTAGTTCTGGCACCTGCCTAGCAAGCACAAAGTCCTGAGTTTGATCCCCAGTAAACACATACAACAATATGGGTGTGGTAATTCATGTCCACCAGCAACCAGTATAATATATCACAGTGTGGGGTGTGGTGGCTCATGCCTGTAATTCCAGCATTTTAGAGGCAGAGGCAAGAGGATTGCTGAGTTTAAGGTTTGCCTGGGGTACATAGTGAGCTCAGGGCCAGCCTGAATTACAAAATGAGACCCTCTCTCTCTCTCTCTCAAAAAAAAATATATATACACACACATATGGAAAGGGTTCAGAAGAAATGTGATCTGCGAACATCCTAATCCTGGCCTGCAAGCAACTAGAATTACCAGAAAATAAGTTTCTATTTAAATTACCTAATCTGCACTATCCATTAGTTATGATCATAAGCGTTTAGTTATAAAATGTGCCCTCTAAGTCTCATGTATTCTGGTGGTGCTTTGGTAAGGTATCTGGATTGTGACTATAAGCAACAAGTTAATCCATTGATGAGTTCCTAGCTGGAGATGCTTTTAGAAGATGAGGCCTGGTTGGAAGACACGTGTCATTTGCACTGTGACATTGAAGGGGTGTTGTTGGCCCTAGCTCTTCCTTTCTTCCTCCACTTTTTTAGTTGTTAGGCCTGATGTTTTCACGACCTTTGTGCTATTTCTGCTGTGGGGCCAACTCACCATGGACTAACTGAACACCCTAAAACTGTGAAATGAGATAAACTTGCCCTTCTTCAAACTGTATCAGATATTTTGTTCCAGAAACGGGACTGTGAATAGTATAACAATACAGTAATAAACCCATTGAATGGCTAAATTAAAAGAGGTAAGCAATTCTCTTATTAGAACAGAATTCATTTCTGTACTCTACTGTTTTTATACTCAGATGTTTGATTTTGTCCAAGAAAACAGGTAATTTATGAAAATAAAGGTAATTTATTCTGTTAAATAAATGGTATAATACAACATTAAGAATGAAGAAAAATACAACAGTCACTATTCTTCCATCATACTATGAATTTTCATTTTATAAACAGGAATATTGTGCCTAACTTATCCAGTAAATAAATAAACATGTCAACAGGCACATACTTTAAAACAATCACAGAATTGGCTTTTTGTTTAGGATAGTAAAAACTTTATTTTTCAAGATCACTTTGATGCGTGCATATTTTACAAACCAGACGTAGTGCTAGATAAAATCTAAAAATATAAAGAGTTACCAACAAAAATGTAAGTAATCTGAACACAGGCTTCCTACAACCTATGGAAAGGGATGAGACCAACCATAAAGTTATAAGGAAAGAAGTGTAGTTGCCTTTTTTGCAAGACTGGATAAAATTGAAACATGGTAATCAGAGGGTTAACCAGAACATATGTCTCTAAGGAAAATTTTAGTAATGAACACTGTACTTTGTAAGAGCTGGGAGTACTTAGACAGGGATGGGAAATTACTGCAATAGGAAAATTTAGTTTTTGGTGGTGTGCAGAATTCTATAATGATATCCAGGATTCTAATTTCCTGTTATTCACTTGTATTCTGTCTAAGAGGTGGGATAAATCCTGGGAATATGATGAGATAGTTGCTTTGCAATAAGACTCAGTGATATTTACATGTAAGGTTAGCACAGTGAGAAAAAAGACGGCCCAATAGCAAGTTGATACAACTCTGCTGAATATTAAGGAAGAAGTGAAAGAAATTACCACTTTAGTGAGATATTTTGCAACATTTCCTGCTAGCTGTCATGTGCAGTTATGAAGTTATTCACCCTTCTTTGATTCATTTAATGTTGAATTGAGTTAGGCAGGGAGTTAATGACTGCTCTTTAAAAAAATAATTTATTATTCTCATATGTCTGATAATTAGGAAACTGAGAATGAAAGAACAAATTGTAAGGACAATGAACAGTGTTTGTTTAGCACATCAGAATAGCGAGACATTAATGCTGACTTTTCTAAGGGTGGCTAGTCCTGGCAGTCCTTAAGCAAAAGCTTAATTTGATGACATGATTAAATTAATCTAAAATAAGGTATAAATAGCTAATAATTTAAATTTCTAACAGAATCTGATTACTTGTCAATCTGATATATAGAAGACAGATCTTGAAATGGAAAACTAAGTGTTCTGGTTATACTCGAATTTCTACCTTTTTCACTTCTGTTCTTTTCTCCTCTCTCCCTCTCTTCTTCCTCTCTCTCCCTATCTCTTTCCTTATTTCCTTCCTCTTTCATTTCTACCTTTTCTTCTTTTCTTGCTTTCTTTCACTAAGAAACTTTTTAAATTCTCCAATAATAGCAGGATTCATACTCAGTATTATTTCTTTCTCATGATTATTTTAAATTTATAATAGGAACAAAGAAATTTAGCTAAGATTCAAGATTATATTTTATTGCCTTAGTATTCTATCACCAATTAAAATGTGAGCAGTGTGTGATAGTATGACAATGGTGTACTACATTTTAAATTTTACTCATTTAATCTATCCCAAACATCTTTTGATTAAAATGTCTTTCCTAGAAGCATTAGCCATCTTTTGTAAATAATTACTGACATGTGCTTTACACTATCAATGTAAAGCATATTAATATATAATATATTTACTATTACTAAATTATTTCTTTTAAAATATGAAATAATAAGGAATACCATGATTCATTTTGTTCTATAAATCAATCACAATAGTTTGTCTTTATCTATGTTTTCCATGCTGGTGTTATTCAAATACTTTCTACTGCTTCTAAATGTTAAACACCCTAATATCAATCTGTGAAATTGAAAATGTAATAAAAAACCTATCAACAAAGAAAAGCCTTGGTCCTGATGGCTTTACTGTTGAAGTCTCCAAAACTTTTAAAGAAGAGGTAACATCACTATTTCTTAAGATTGGTAATAAAATTGAAAGGGAATCAGAACTCACAAATTCATTCTTGGAAGCAACCATTACATTGATTCTAAAAGCAAAGAAAGACCCAACTAAAACAGAGAATTACAGGCCAGTCTCTCAAATGAACATTGACACAAAAATCCTCAATAAGATACTGGCAAACAAAACACAGAGAATCATCAAGAAGATCACAAACCCTGACCAACTTGAATTCATCCTAGGGATGCAAGGATGGTTCAACATATGTAAATCAATAAACATAATATACTATATTAACAGACTCAAGGACAAAAAACATATAGTCATCCCAATAGACGGAGAAAAAGTCTTCAACAAAATCAAAGCCCTATAGAAAATCAGATTAGATGGATTTTATCTCAACCTAATAGAAGCTATTCATGAGGAACCAACAGTCAGCATCATACTAAATGGTCAAAAACTGAAACCTTTCTCACTAAGATCAGGAGCAAGACAAGAATGTTCACTATAACAACCCCTGTTTTCTACAGTGCTTGAAATATTAGCCACAGCAATTAGACAAGAGAAAGAAATAAATATAGAAAAGGAACAAGTTAAAGTATCATTATTTGCTGATGACATGATACTGTATATAGAAAATCCTAAAAACTCAACCAATGCACTGCTGGACTTAATCAGCAAATTAGAATGTAGCTGGATACAAGGTCAATGTACAAAATTCAACAGCCTTTGCTGGTGAGTCATTTATATTCAAATGCACATACCTTTCAGACATACTCATAAGTCAAATAAATAGGTCACAGATATGTAAATATTACATCTGTTTTCCGGTGTGAGAAACTGAAGATGTTAATGAGTTCTAGAATGTATGATAGATATTGTGAAATAGAAAATATTCAAAAGAAAATGTGGTGGAGGGATGAGTAATGAGAGGTAAAGAAAAATGTGATGGCGATTAAAAAAAGGGAAACAAAGCTTGTATTTAGGGGGTGGTGGTTGTAGGGTGGGTAGGGAAAATGGAAAAAAATGAGAATTAAATTGTGTCATATACTGATACAAATTCCCAATATTGAGTGTGATCATGCTGTGAATATACAATGTACCAACAAAGATAAAATTTTAAAAAATCAGTAGCCTTTGTATGCACAAATAACAGAGTCATGGAGCAATTGGAGAGTCAGTCCCTTTCACAGTGGCACCCCAAAAATGAAATATCTAGGAATCAATCTAACAAATGGGGTGAAAGACCTCCACTCTGAAAATACAGCACTTTGAAAAAGGAGATTGCAGAAGATAACAGAAAATGGAAAGACATCCATTGTTCATGGGTGGGAAGAACAAATATCATCAAAAGAGCTCTACTCCCACAAATACTATATAGATTCAGTGCAATCCCAATTTAAATCCCAACAATATATTTCACAGATCTAGAGGAAATAATCCAAAAATTCATCTGGAACCACAAAAGACCTAGAATAGCAAAAGCAGTTGTAAGCAACAAAATCATGGCAGGGGATATCAAAAACCCCAAAATGAAACTATAGTACAAAGCCCATGTGATAAAAACTGATAAAAAAAAAACCCCTGCAAAGTACTGGCAAAATAACAGACCATAGGATCAGTGGAATAGATTAGAAGATCCAGAAAGAATTCCAGTTACAGTAAGGCACCTCATTTTTGCCAAAGGAGCAGCCAAAAATCCTCATTGTAGGCAAGATAGCCTCTTTAATAAAAGCTCCTGGAAAAACTGCACTTTAACCTGACAAAGACTAAAGTTAGATTTCTTTCACTATGTAATAAACTAAAATCAAAGTGAATTAGAGACCTAAATATTAAAACAGAAACACTAAACCTGCTGCAAAACAGATGAGGCAGAACTCTTGGAGACACTGGCTTCGGGAGAGATTTTATGAATAAAACCTCTGTAGCATGAGAACTAGCAGAAGGAATAAATGAATGGGATCTCATCCTATTAAAAAGCTTCTGCACAGCAAAATAAACCACTAGCAGAGATAAACGACAACTGACCATTATGGGGTAAAAAAAAAAATTACCAATGTTTTCTCGGACAAAGAATTAGTATCAGAATATATAAAGAGCTTGAAAAATCATTCCCCCCAAATTTGAAGACTCTATTCAAAAATAGGCAGCTAAAATGAACAGACACTTTGCAGAGGAAGAAGTAAAGGTAGCCAAGAAGCATATGAAGAAATATGCAACATCACTGGTCATTTGAGAGATGCAGATGAAAACAACTTTGAGATTTCATCTCACTCCACAATGAATGGCTGCTATCTCAAAATTAACCAACAACAAATGCTGATGAGGCTACAGAGAGAAAAGAACATTTTTTTCTACTGTTGTTGGGAATGTAGACTGGTACAACCACTATGAAGATCAGTGTGGAGATTCCTCAAAAAACTATAATTAGAGGTCCCATTTGACTCTGCTATTCCTCTGCTAGGAATATACATGAAAGAATTAAAAGATTCATATCACAGTAACATATGTGCACCCATGTTTATAACAGCTCAGTTTGTGATAGCTCAGTCTTGGAAACAATCTAATGCCCATCAACTGGAAAGTAGATAAAACAATGTGGTTTTTCTATAAAATGGAGTATCACTGTGCCATAATTATGAGTTTGAGTCCCTTATACGCAAATGGACATACCTTTAGGATATACTCATAAGTGAAATAAGTAGGTCACAGATGTGTAAATACCATATATTTTCTCTGATATGAGAAATTGAAGATGTGAGTTCTAGAATGTATGATATTGTGAAATAGAAAAATATTTAAAGAGAAAAGAGGGGTAGTGGTAGATAATGAAGGGAAATAAAAAATGTGATGATAAAAAAGTCAACAAAGCTTTATATATATTATCATATATATATATACGGGGTTGGGGAGTTGTAGTGTTGGTAGAGTAATGGGAAAAATAAGAATTAAGTCATGTCATATAGTGGTACAAATTCTCAATGGTGAATGTGATCATAATGTGCATATAAAATGTACCAATGACGATTCAAATCTAAAAGAACCTCAAAAACCAAAAAAAAAAAAACTTTCCTTTCAAAGACCTAAGAAAAGCTGCTAGTATAAATAAAACAAATTATAATATGCTTTAAAATAGTTTTGAAACATTTCCTATATATGTGTGTGTGTGTGTGTGTGTGTGTGTGGAGAGAGTTTCTTATAAAGAGAAAACATATAGTGTTGAAACTTCTGATTTATTTCACTTAACATTGTGCCCTCAAATTGCAT
This sequence comes from Thryonomys swinderianus, assembly GCA_004025085.1. Taxonomy (NCBI): domain Eukaryota; kingdom Metazoa; phylum Chordata; class Mammalia; order Rodentia; family Thryonomyidae; genus Thryonomys; species Thryonomys swinderianus. The sequence continues at coordinate 5,944 of PVIC010017312.1, read as the reverse complement.
CCATTTACCTAGGACTGCCTCAAATTTATCTGTTTTTATGGCAGAGCAGTATCCTAATATATGTAAATATCACATTTTCTCTGTTGATGGATGTATATTCAGTTTCCAAGACTTAGCCATTGCCCTTTGCATGCCATGTATTTATTATACATTTTTGAATATGTGTTGACATTTTTCTTGTCTTTATCCCATAAACAATACTATGTAACAACTATTTAGATAGCATTTACAGAGCACTTGGTATGAAACATAGTCTAGAGTTTTTAGTCTCCACTTTATAGGAAGGAACTGAGCATATTTAACTTTCCACATTTGAAGGGGGTCCTAGCACCATACCTGTGAAGATGCCAAAGAATACATGTATTTGGAAACTAAGACAGTCAGAACTTAGGAAACTTGCCCAAGATCAGACAGTAGATAAATTATATTTAAAGGTTATTAAATGAGTGTATGAAAGAATGTGTACACTCTAGCTCTGTTATATATGGATACTGACTTTGTGAAACAGTCCCAGAGGAAGGTAGTTGTGGAATCAGCAAGTGGGTCCTGTCTAATGTTGCAAAATTGTCATGCAGAGCAAATATGCTATTGGTAAGAGGCTGCTGAGTGAGATACTATAACCAAGGAGATGCAAGAAAAAGTAGATCTGCGTCCAGGTTGCTTTGTCCAAGAGTTTAGTTTGTAATAGAATTATGGTCATCATTGTCACACTTTGCCCATCTTGTGCATGGCATCCTTAGTGGCAAAATGATGCAGTGATCAGATCCAAACAGATGAGGAACACTGCAGTCAGGCATGCTAGCCAGCAAGTAGAAAGAAAAATGAGTCATCCCAGCTACCATAAAATAGGAAAATTAAAAATCTAACATAGGTTCTTATCACAAAATTAGCTTTACCGATCTAAGAGTACACCCCCACCCGATATTGTTTCACTTTTATTGAATATCTCAATATTTATTGGCATTCCAATAAATACTGTTAAGCAGAATACCACCAAGTATCAGACCATACAGGGGAAATATGTGAACAACTGCTCAAAAAAATACTGAAGTAGAGTATTTTAAGAAGAGATATCTTCCAGAGGACAAAAAAACCTAAAAAAATTAATACATAAATATAGAGAGTATAAAATGTATTCCTTTTCACTCATTTCACTGTTATTTTGTTTATCTGATACTATTAACCTGAGTGTGTTTGCAAGAAGTTGACTCTTCATGAACAAGTACATACTCATTTCTACTGTGTTTTTTACACACACTCAATTATATTTCTACATATACATTGATATGTGGCTTTAATTTGTTTGATCTAGTTCATTTTCTTTGTAAAAGAGGAGGAGTTTATTTTGGCTCACAGTTCTGTCCATAGTCAGCTGGCTGCAAGATAGAAATAGGACAGCAAAGGGACGTGATGTAGGAAGATGTGTTCTCCATGGCACCCAGAAAGGAGAGAGGGAAGAAAAGAGCCAAAGAAGGGAGCACACACTTCCCAGCCACCCCCGCGGGGCTGTCTCCTCCAATCAGCCCACTTCTGAATGTAGCCTCTAAAGTAGCCTTTACTTTAACTTCCTATCCCATTTCTACTCCAATTTCTGGTTATCTGTCAGTGCTGATGAGAAATTTAATTTTTCGTACTCATACATTGCATTATACATCTGTAAATGTATAAAACTACTACATATGAAGCCATACACACATGTAAATGAATAGCTACACAGATGCATTAATGTCTATGTGCTTTTGTTTTTTTTTAGTACATTTAGACACTTTACCCTTGATCCCGTTCTTTATTTATTGCTTTCAAAAAGAACATATCTGAGGATACATATTATGATTTCTTGAGTTTTTAAATATATATATATATATTTAAAAATATATATATAGATTCAAAGTCCTATAGATTTAAAGTCAGAAACGTATATTCCTTCCATATTTTTAAAGTACTTACCTAACAGTCCACAGTATGTTATATCCTAAATCATTTACATATTCTATATTGTCTTGTCTTTCCTGAAATCTATTTTCACGCCCACCCACCCACACATACAATGTTATTAGAGATCTAATTTCTCACATGTTACTATAACTCTAATTTTTATGAAACTCGTGTTATGTCTAGTATGTTTAATCATGGGAATAGTGTGTATTTGTTCTCTATAATCTGGCAGAAATAAGATACTGAGGACTTGGAAAGCTACTTTATCCAATTACTTCTCATACATTGCATACTGTATAGTCTGGGTGGTATGAAACTAGATCTGAAGCCAAATAGCTAAATTTAAAATACCCTGAGAACTATGGTTAAGTACATAAAAGTTTAATAAACTTAAATTTCCAGTTATTGAAGCCAAAAGTTTATGTTCAAAAATATTAACTGACCATGTTAAAAGTAAATTCTAAGCGCTAGGATGGGTGGTTAGGCAAAGCATTCCTCTGAGGAAAAACAAAACTTGTTGAAGTCTAAGTGAGTAGGGTCAACCACGTAATAGCAGCTATATTTCTATCTCTTTCTGCTTATCTGCCTTGGCACTAAAAAGACCCTTGTGTACCTAGAAATTTTGCAGCTGGGGAGCAGAGACAAGCATTTGGCTGAGAAATAACATCACAGTTCAGAACACTCTTGGCCTCCTTTGTTCATCTTACTAAATTTCACTGGCTTCCTTTGGAAAAGTGATTCATTACAGGGGAAAAGCATATTATGAAATACTTGTAGTGCCACGAATAAAGCAAATGGATCTCAGCAATCTATTAGGTGGTGACACGTTCACCATCCGTTGGAAACGTAGGCCGAGATGGAAGGTGCGTCAGGCTTGTCAGAAACCAGGATTGCATTCTCTTCTGTTCACCATGTTAATGTCCAAAATAACCAGACTATTTCTCTAGAACTAGCATATTGGTGAAAAAGACAAAATTAGATATCAGTTGATGTGGACATAGGCTAATGAAAACCTTCATGAAAGTGAAAAAATGATGTTGCTGGAAAACAAAGAATAAATATCTTTCTAAGTGAACACGGCAGCGAGAGGCAATGGGTCCACATGAGGAAGGACGGGGATAGTATGAGGAGACAGAGTGTCTAAGTAAGTAACAACAAAGAAACCTGAGTGCACGGAAACTGTTTCACCTATCAATAACTGTGACCAAAAACAAATCCTCACAGATTATTAAAATAGATCAATATTCATGAAACAGGAGTTGATGTTAGGCAAAAATTTAAAAATACATATTTAGTCATAGGACAAGAATTCACTTTAATAGTGCATAAATGACTATAAAGCCAATATAAGTGGAGATATGTGTGTGTATAATATATTATTGGCAAGAATGAGTGCTCAAATTCAGTTTAAAATTTAGAGAATGATCAAAGGGAAAGTACCATAAAATTGTTTTTATATTAGATTTTGCTCTTCTGAATAAAATTTTAAAATGATCATAAAACACAGATTTAATGCTAACAACAACCGGAATATCAATGAAGAGAAATATAGTAAAACTTTAGTTATTTCAAAATATAACTATATAAGTTCTAAACTTGCACATTTATGCTGAAAAAGTTGATAAAATAATGACTATTGTTTCCAGGAGAAAAAGAATATTCACACAATATATAGTGTATGTAATCCAAAGACATTACTGATTATTCTATAGAAACCTTATAATCTGATCCCATTATGAGAGCTTCTGGGCTAAAAGTCCTACTTTAACAAAGTGGGACCTACTAATGGTTTCTGAAATTTGATTAGCAATAGAAAAATACACTTTTTTTCATCACTATATGCAGTGTTTTCCTGAACACTTGATAGGAGGAGATTTTAGGATCAAGAGTAGAATACAGTGGGTCCCTACCCATGCACTAGACATAACTGTCTTTCCTTACTTTTTTCTTTCTCCATCTGTTGTCACTCATTCTGTGGAAAATCCTATAGAAAATCTTCTGAATTGGAACGAGGAGTGAAAGACAGCCTTACCTAATAAATATAGTTCTCACATTTACTATTGTAAACACAGCAAGAAGAGAAAACGACCCAGGACACTAACGTTATAAACTATGTAACACTTAACTTGCTTTTACAAACAATTTCCGAACCCTCTTAACATCAAGGTATATTTACTTAACTGTTACATATGTATGTCAAGGAGTTTCAATAGCCCAAATTCTTAGCTTACTATTAACGTTAGAATTATAATTCTAAATGTCATCTTAAGAAACCCCTTATTTGTAGGAGGACAAATGCATATATACTAATCATATAAGCTAGCTTGAATTCTTCCCAATTAAAGTCAGCATAAAGAGCACCTGCCATAGATGGAAGCTAAGGTCTTTCACATTATGATTGTCAAAATAAGCTTACAGGGATAAACATATTTTGATGTAATTGTGCTTGCCTCAGAAATGCTAGCATCAGTGACTACCATGAGGATGCATTTTGTGTGTATGCAGCTCATACCTGAAAAGTAAAACAACAGAACATCAGAAACTTGGTCACACTGGACTTTTAGCATATTGCTTACCGTATCTATTTCATTCTGGTTTTTGGTCATGTCTTCACACCAGGACTTTTCTTCCTCTCAGAAACAGGTCCTGAAAGGTATTTCAGATTATAAGAGTCTACATTTATGTGACCATATACAAATGTTTCCTCCAGATAATGATCAATACCTTTTGCTTTTTTAACACTCAGTAAGAGATTTCCAGGCATAATCAGCAAATTACTAGATGGTCCCCAAGTGACTTTTTATTGAATACTGTCAAAGATTCAGAAAGTGCACATTAACCTTTAAAAAGTGTTAAATGTGCATATGGTCTTTTGTCCTTCGGTCTAACAACTAGATGTGATCACTGTCGACTTTCTTGAGGAATTTATTTTGGGTGTTGAGAGGCTCTAATTAGATAAATTTAATGATCAATGCTGTTTCAAAACTGAAGCATCAGAACAGATACCTATTTAATCTACTGATTACTAATAGAGCAACTGAAAAATCACAGCTATGCATGAGTGGTTTTATTTTCCACCCTAGAGTGTTTGATGTGTTAAAACAATTTTATTCAAGTTGCTGCTCTACGTATTGCCCTATATATTTTGAGTAATTGACAGTTGCATGGGTTTATTCTTTGTTTTCCTAGTCATATGTTAAAAATTAATGGATGACTAAGTGGATGGATAAGGAAAGAACACAACCAATTTCTGGGGTACAATGTGGCATCATTATTCTTGGGAAGAACACTTTGCTGGCAGGACTGAACAAACAAAATATAACAACAGAGAACAAAGGATTAATCACTTCCAGGGAATTTATAAATCAGTATAGAAATAAGACACTGAACTAGTTGATGAAAACCATGAATACTACTTGAATTATTTGCAATCCAGTAAAGAAATCAATATAGACATGTCTCTAACTGATACTAATTATAGTCATGAGAATCTTTTTGTTGTTTTTGAGTTGAACAAAATAGGTACCACTGAATTGGAAACAAGCCATATGTGAATGGAAAGTCAACGTGTTCAGACATAGAGCAAGATACAAGAAGAACAATCCGGATAAATAAAGAGCGTGGGTTCTCTGGCAGGGAACAAAGTGCGAAGACAGCACCTTCCTAAGGGATTTAACCTCAGCCCAAATAAAAGCATGAGAGTAAAAGCAGTAAGAAGCTTGTGTTTACAAGGGAAACAAATGGTTTTAGTTTGGTGGCTAATACACAAAGCAGATTCACAGTGGAGACCCACATCAGAAGGTAAGCTTGAGTTGTTTGCATAAAGGTCATACCCTGAAGCTCTGGGAACCTTTGAGATGGGACAGAGCAAAATGCATGGTGTGTTACAGAAGATAACAATGAGAAGAAATATGCAAGGAAGAAGTGAACCTAGAAAGTGAAATTCAATCTTGGAAACAACCCAAATGTCCATCAACTGGAGAGTGGATAAAGAAGATGTGGTTTTTTT
>PVIC010017311.1:21166-33018 GCA_004025085.1 Thryonomys swinderianus | reverse complement strand
GGTGTTCCAGGGTCCCCCACCTGGACCCGGTGCCCCAGACTGGTGCACGGACACAGTGTTAGGGCTGCAGTTCTGCCCTTGCCTGACCTCGCACTGTCAGAATCAAAGGCTGACCACGGTACGCTTCCTGACTCTGTTTCGAAAGGTCTTTGAGTCAGTTAAGGATAAATTGCGAGCCTTAAGCTCTTCAGTGACAGATTGCCAGAGTTAAGTCTGTTTGCTCCTGTGGAGGAAGCTGCTCCTGGTCAAGGCCTGGCAGCCTACCACTGAGCTGTCCCTTCAACTGGCCATGCAGGTTTCAGTGACACAGTGAGATAGCCAGGCTCCCCAGCTAATGGTGAAGCCTCTCCTTCCAGGGACCTGTCCATGATCCTCTGTGACCCCTTTGCCATTAATACGCTGTCCCTGAGTACCATCAGGCACCTGCAGGAGCTGGTCAGCCAGGAGACACTGCCCAGGGTGAGTGCAGTGTGGCTGGGCACATAGGGCCGTGACTGGGGTCCTGGTGTTGGTCCCAGGGGCAGTGGATTCCCAGCGGCGTGGTGAGCAGGGTCAGTGATGGCCTGCTGCAGTGAGCTATTGAGGCCTCTCTCTCCCCACAGGACAGCCCTGACCTCCTCCTGCTGCTCAGGCTGCTGGCGCTGGGCCAGGGGGCATGGGACCTGATTGACAGCCAGGTCTTCAAGGAGCCGAAGATGGTATAAATCTGAACTGAGCTACCCTACACTTTGCTCCTTGGGAGAGTGGCATGGCAGACCCCTCTGGTCCTGCAGTGTCTCCCCAAAGGCTTCCTTCTGGGGTGTGTTGGTAGATGGGCTGGCCATGTGATCCTGCCAGGTCAGGGTTCAGGGACGCAGTGCTGGGCAGGGTCTCAGGCCGGAAGAGGGTCTAGAGGAAGTGCGGGTGGGCGTGTGCAGGTGAGCATGGACTCAGGGCTCTCCCTCCTCAGGAGGCGGAGCTCATCACCAAGTTCCTGCCGATGCTCATGTCCTTTGTGGTGGATGACTACACATTCAACGTGGACCAGAAGCTTCTGTCGGAAGAGAAAGCACCAGTCACATACCCCAACACGCTTCCTGAGAGCTTTACCAAGTGGGGCCTGGAGGCTGTGGTGGGAGGGCATGTTGGTCCTGTGGGCAGCTGCAGGGCGGGGCTCACTGCAGCCCGTGTCCTGTCCTGCCCTAGATTCTTGCAGGAGCAGCGCATGGCCTGTGAGGTCGGGCTGTACTATGTCCTGCACATCACCAAGCAGAGGAATAAGAACGCACTGCTCCGCCTGCTGCCTGGGCTGGGTGAGTAGCATCGTGGTGCGTGGTCTGGTGCCCTGGCCTGGCCTCCAGCCGCACAGCCATTTCCACTGGAGGTCGTGGGGGGGCCCGTGTTGCACCTGCACAGCCGCTGCTCTGGGTCTTGTGTGTGGCACCCGGCTGCTGAGGGCTAGGCTCTTTGGTGTCTGGAGGGTTGAGCGCCACAGGGTGGTGGCAGGAAGCCAAGATGAAGCAGAGGGATCCCATCGGAGACAGGTGGCCTTGGGAGCGTCTGCGTCAGCACAGTGACAGGCCCTGGCTTCCGCTCATTGGGCCATCTAGGGTTGTGCCTATTTCGTGCCAAGCATGTTACACCCCTTCTGCAGCTCTCTGTATGGAGGAAGTCTTCTGTGGGTACTAATTTGTATGTGGTCACCCTCCCACTGCGTTCCCGGCTGGGCTTGGTTTTCCCTGGCTGCTGGAGTGAGCTGTCCCCACTCTGGCTCCTGACGTTGCTGCTTCTGCTCGGCTCTGGGGATAGGGAGTCTCGCGGCTTCTGCAGGCTCCACAGGGAATCAGGTCTATGGCCTCTCCGGCACTGGGGGCCCAGAGCCTGTCTGTTTTCAGGGATGTCCCTGAGTACAGTTCAAAATGACTTTGATTTGGCTGGCTCTTCATTTCTTCTGGTGCTTCGTCTCTTCTCAGCAGGCTGTACTGTCCCCAAATGTGTGGCTCCCCTGGGTGGCATGGGTCACTTCAGTCCTGTTTAGGAAGAACCGGTTGTTATGGTTGAGTGGATTCCGGGAGAATGTTCACAAGTCAGATTTATTTCGTAACTGACAAAGTGAGTCTTACATACCTTGACAGAAACACACAATATAGAGCATTTAAAAACACACAAATAGGGCCGGAGATTTAGCTCAGCAGTTCCGGCGCCTGCCTCGAAAGCACAAGGTCCTGAGTTTGATCCCAGTGACCACATACAATGTTGGGCATGGAGACTCACGCCCACCAGGAATCAACACCACATACCACAGTGCTGGGCGTGGTGGCTCACACCTGTCATCCCAGCACTCGGGAGGCAGAGGCAGGAGGATTGCTGAGTTCGAGGCTTGCCTGGGCTACAAAGTGAGCTCAGAGCCAGCCTGAACTCCAAAGCGAGCCCCTGTCTCAAAAAAAACCCACCACAAATACACTGCACACTGTCACACTGTGCATTCAGCACATAACAACACAACTGTGACATTGTCCGGTAGAGGAATGAGTTGTTTCTGTGATTTGTTTATATCTATAAATGTTCGTAATTTGAGGTCTCTGGAAGTTCACAGCTCCAGCATTTGTAAGTCAGGCCTTATTGTATTGTATTTTTTGAGTTTTGTGTAATTTCTGATCATGGCACTCTGGGCAGATGACAAGCCAGCCCAGGTCTGTGTGTGGCCCAGGACCAAGACATTGCCACACGTGTCCTGAGCAGTCCGGTAGCCATGCTTCAGAGGAAGGGGCCTCTCCACATCCCTCTGGTGACCTCGGTGTCGCCGCGGGGATGGCACACCAAGACTTGTGCGCGGCCTTCCCTCTGCAGCGCCTCCGGGGCTCGGTCTGGGCTCTGTAGCAGCGGAGACTGAGATGGTTGGCAGTAGCTCTGTGAAAGCCAGGCCCCAGCGGTCAGGGCGTCAGCAGGGTCTGGCCTGGAGTGGCAGTGCGTGGCTGTCGTCCCGCATGGGGGGCACAGCCACGGGGGCCTCTGTCCCTCCCCTTCCTGCAGTTAATGCTGGGTGCCCAGGGAGGCCCCAGCGCTCCTGGGAGAACTGCCTCGGTGGCCGTGGCTTCCTCGCCTGCCCCGTGTCCCCGGTCCTTGCTCCAAGCACCGTCTGCCTGGTGTCTGGAGAGCTCTGCTGTGCCCGGTGTTGCTCCACTTGCCCGGCGTCCGTGGCTTCTCCGTGGCCCGGCGGCTGCTGGGCTTTGCTCTCTGGCAGGGCCTCCGTCTCTGCCTGCAGCCCGGTGTGGCCCTCTGCCCTCGGGGCCTTGCCCACTCCCCAGGCCCAGGCCCGCTTCGGACACCTGAGGGTCCTTTGGGGCCGGGGGGTCGGCCTGGCTGACCGCTGTGTGGCGGCTGCAGCGGAGACCTTCGGTGACCTGGCCTTCAGTGACATCTTCCTCCACTTGCTCACCGGGAGCCTGGCCCTGCTGGCCGATGACTTCGCCCTGGAGGATTTCTGCGGCAGCCTGTTTGAAGGCTTCTTCCTCACTGCCTCGCCCAGGTGGGCCGCCGGTGCCAGCTGGCCCAACCCTCTGACCCCTCACCTCGGGGGCTGCCCGGGCCGAGTTGGGGAGGCGTCTGAGGGCCCTCACCCCTGTCTGCCTGGGGAGTGAGAGGAGTATGGAGGGCTGGGGAGAAGCAGGCTCTGTCCCCTTGCCCAGCCCAGTGCGGCTCTTCCCAGGAAGGATAACGTGCACCGGCATGTGCTGCGGCTCCTCCTCCATCTGCATGCCAGGGTGGCCCCATCCAAGCTGGAGGCCCTGCAGAAGGCCCTGGAGCCCACGGGCCAGGTTGGTGCCCACCTACCCCCCAGGGCCGCCCATGAGTGCCCTGCTGTGCTGGCCTTGGTGGCAAGCTCACTGCCCGCCACGACCCAGCATCTTGCCAGTGCCTGGCAGTCCTGTGTAACGCCGGTGCCTGGCCCTGCCCGCAGAGTGGGGAGGCTGTGAGAGAGCTCTACTCCCAGCTTGGAGAGAAGCTGGAGCAGCTGGACCACCGGAAGTCCAGCCCTGTGCCGTCCACCGAGACACCCACGCTGGAGCTGCCCCTTCCCAGCATGCCCGCCCCAGCCGGGCTCTAGGCCTCGGCTCTGCAGGAGCTGCTCCTCGAGGGCACCGCTGCACCCAGCCGAAGGAGCAGCCTCCGGGCAGGCGCTGTCCTCCACCCTCTGGCCTTGTGGGGCTGGTCCTGGCTTCTCGCCACTGTGGCACGCGCCTGGCATCCCGGGCCCACATGGTGCTGGAGGTGCTGTGAAGGTGTGTGGGCCGAGGTCGGGCATCGTGCCGGCCAGAGCGGGGGCCGGAGATGCCGTGAGGCAGTGCCCACGGCTCCCACACAGCACCCCCTGCTCCTCAGCCCCCTGCCTCTCTTTAACACCGACAGCCGTCGCCCGGCCGCCCGCAACAGGGCAGGGCAGTGAGCCCGCACAGGGGGCCTCCGTGATGTAAATAAAGGCAGTTTTGGTAAACCTGGTGGCTGGCTCTGTGGGCATGGGGCGGGGGCGGGGGCGGCCCGCAGTGGCCCTGCACGCACTTGCTTCGAGGAGACAGCCGCTTGCCGCCGTGGCTGCTGGCCCGCTGGGGTGGCGTCGGCCTTGGGCCAGGCCAGCTGGAGGCCGTGGCACTGCGAGAGACCAGCTTGCGGGTCTTTTCCGGGCTGCGTGGGCCCTGGCTGAGGTGGGCGCAGAGGGTTTGCGCAGCCTCAGCCTCTCCTTGAGGATGAACAGCTGTGCTTCCGATTAGGCTCTGTCGCTATGGCTGCCAGGCAAGGTGGGTCCCGGGCGGATGGGGTCAGGGTGTCCTGGCAGCCAGCTGTGCCCAGACAGGGGCGTTACAGAGGGGTTTACCCGGGCTCGTGTTCCCCAGACGGGCCCAGGGCCACACCCGGCAGCGCCCGTCACAGGTACGCATGCGCGTGTCCTCGCTTCCGTCTCAGCGGCCTCGGGCCGCTGCTCTGGGGTCATCTCAGGCCGGCAGCAGAGGCAGCGGAGTCTCCGCCTCTTCGCCCCTCACAGAGGTGAGGCCTGGGCTGCTCAGACCACATCCCGACTTCGTGGAGCCCACAGACCGCTGGGCACGGTCGCTGGGAGTCGTGAGGTGGCAGGTGCAGGCCTGGCGAGTGAGGAGGAGCTGTTGGGACCAGGAGTCTCAGCTTCCTGTGAAGAAGGACACATGGGCCAGAGGGTTAGCTCAGTGGTTCCGGCGCCTGCCTCACAAGCACAACGTCCTGAGTTCGATCCCCGGTAACCATATACAATGCTGGGTGTGCAGACTCACGCCCACCAGCAATCAATACCACATACCACAGTGCCGGGCGTGGTGGCTCACGCCTGTCATCCCAGCACTCAGGAGGCAGAGGCAGGAGGATTGTTCAGTTCGAAGCTTGCCTGGGCTACATAGTGAGCTCAGGGCCAGCCTGAACTACAAAGCGAGACCCTGTCTAAAAAAAAAAAGAAGTAGGACCCAGACTCGATATGGGAAGCACCCAAGCGTGAGGAGAGGACATGGGTGGCCGGGACGTCGGGGAGCCAGGGCCTGGGCCCTAGAGCAGCGTGCAGGAGAGCAGGCTGGGGTAGGCGGGGCCCCTCTGCTGTGACACGGGCCCAGGTCGCCCTGGAGCAGGAAGCCAAGCCCCAGGGAGGACAGGAGAGGACCACAGCAGAGTGGCCAGGAGTGTACGTGCCACTGGCAAGGCCGTGGGCAGTGTGGGCCCGTGGCTCCAGGACAGACAGCCCGCTCAGCGTCCTGGCAGGGCCAGGGCTACCCAGAGCCAAAGCACCTGGGTGGGCTGGGTGCCCGCAGTCCCTGTGGGAGGCAGCACATGTGTGTTCATGTGACGTGGGCAGCCGAGGGGACTGGTGTGAACCCCCCGAGGAAGGGTGGAGGTGTGGCTTGAGGTGAACACCCCAGGGCACTGGGCAAGCGGGGGAGGGGGCTGCTGCCTGAGCACCTGCGTGGGCACCAAGTTCCACTGCTGTGGCCGGCTAGGTAGGCAGGGCCATCCACCGAGGACACGTGCCCAGGGCGGCTCCAGGGCCCTTCGCCCCGTCCTAGAGCAGTGACGGTCAGCCAGCCTCAGTGAGCCCCTCCCACCCCAGGACGGGCTCAGGCTGGTCTTGGTCAGAAGCAGCTGGCCGCTCGGGGACAATGACTTGGGGCATGTTGGAGAACACACGACTCCTCTCCCGCGTCAACAAAAACGTGGAGGCTCGGGGGCGTCCAGGGCCCTGAAGGACCCTGCCCCTGCCCTCCGGCACAGACGGCCCCTCAGCAGTGTCCCTCGTGAGCGGCTCAGGCAGGCCAGACTGGGGTGTCCCTGCTGCAGGGCCACAAGACTCTGGGGCCTGTGCTCAGCGGCAGGTGGGTGCCGCCTTGGCAAACATGGCACAGAGGTCCACAGGCCGCACCCTGGAAGATGGCGAGGGTGCAGTAGGACCTGCCACAGCAGGCAGGTGGACCGGAGGGCTGGGGCCTGCCCACCACCACGTGTGCAGGTTCCTTCCGGATTTACCTCATGCCACAGGGCCTGAGTCCTGTGGGGTGGGGTGGGGGGCGAGCTCTCTCCTTGGTTGGGTTCTAGAACTTGCGTGTCGAGACTCTGGGGGAGGGACAGGGTCTCGCTTTGTAGTCCCGACTGATCCTCCTGCCTCAGCCTTCTGGTTGATGGGATCATAAGCCTGCGCCTGTATGCCCAGCCACGCGTCCTGCATTTAAAAGAGGTTCGGAGCGGTGGGGACAGGGAGAACCTGTGTGTGGAGGGGGAGGAGGGACAGAGAGGAAGGTCAGGGCGGGTCAGGGCGCCCAGCTGGACCGAGGAGCCTCCCTCACCCCCACGTGGGCCCTGCAAGCGGGAGGGAGCGGCGTCCCGAGGGGAGGGAAGGGGCGGCTCCGCGGCACAGAGGGGCAGAGCGAGAGCGCAGGGAAGGAGGGGGGCGGGGGGCCGCACCCCCAGGCGGCCTGTGGAAGCCGCAGGCTGGGGAGGGGGCGGGCAGCCGGAGAAGGGACCCTGGCCGCCGGCCAGACCCTGCTCGGTCCAGCCCAAGTCCCGCCCGGCTGCACCCCTGACTCACTTCCTCCGCTGAAGGCGGAGACCTCCCAGAGCTTCCTCCGCGGCAGACTCTCCCGGGCACCCGCAGGTGTCGCTGCCCCTGGCCCCTGGCCCCCCCCACCCCCTACCCCCCACAGCACAGCATTTCCTACTTCCTGCGTCGCCTTCCTCGCAAGCCCGGCGCTGTTCAGGGGGCGCAGAGCTGGGGAGCGCGCGGTTACAGGTAGGGTGAGGGGACCGACACTCCGGCCCCCTCCGGCTCCTCCTTCTGTCCCTCTCTCTCCACCCGACTCCTGCGGGCACCAGGTAGTGTGTTCAGGAGGAGTGCTGGTAAGACCCCAGTTGGAGGCGAGGGCCCGGAAGGCCTGGCTGAGCCTGGGACGCGCTTTCGGCGCCTCGAAGCGTCCCGACCCGAGTGTGCAGGGCCTCTTCGAGCCTCTGGCAGTTTGAGATCGCTCTCTAATCCGGGCCCCCTGGGACCCGGGCCTGGCAGCCCAGGAGACCCTAGACCAGCTGGGTCTGCCTGACTCTACTTCCTCGAGGCTGGCGCCGGCCGGCCTGACCCCTGAGCCCTCCTCCGGGAAGCCTGCGACCGCTGATAGTTGCACCCCTCCCCCGCCACTTCCTCCAGGCAAGAAGCCGCCCGTGCACCCGTGGGGATTTGCATTGCGGGCCGCGGCTTCCTGGTCAGCGGCTTCGGTGGGCGCAGGCCGCACCCGCGGCCCCTGGGTGGGGGCGCCAAGCGGCTGCAGTTGGCGGTCCCTGTCTTCGTTATAGGAAGGGCGACTTGCATGCGGGACGCCGCCCCATCGCCATGGAGCTCGAGCAGCACAGCCCGGAGTCCGAGAACCCCGCGCGCCGCGCCCGGGGCCCCTACGTGATCGCGCCTGTGCGCGCGGTGCTCCGCCTGCGCCGCCGCGTGTGCGTCCTGCGCAAGCGCCGCCTCCTGCAGCCCGGCGGGGAGTCTGGTGAGGAGCCCGGGGCACCCGGGCCAGGCTGCGGTCCTGGGCTGCCGCGCACGGACCTGGTGCAGCCCAAGTTCTTCACCTTCGACATCCCGACTGAGCTGACCACCCGGACGCCGCGCAAGAGGCGGCGGCGAAGCCGCGTGGTGCTCTACCCTGAGTCCGCACGTAAGTGTCGACCTCGCGCGGAGCGCCAGAGCCGCGCACAGCGCTGCCTCCTGCTGCTCGTGGCCATCGTGGGCTTCCAGGTGTTGAACGCCATCGAGAACCTGGACGACAACGCGCAGCGTTATGACCTCGATGGGCTGGAGAAGGCGCTGCAGCGCGCCGTGTTCGGGCAGCCCGCCGCCGTGAGCCGCATTGTGGCCCTGCTGCGGGACTACCTGGCCACGCACGTGCACAGCCGCCCGCTGCTCCTGGCGCTGCACGGGCCCAGCGGGGTGGGCAAGAGCCACGTGGGCCGCCTGCTGGCGCGCCACTTCCGCGCGGTGCTAGAAGACGGTGCGCTTGTACTGTTGTACCATGCGGGGCACCACTGCCCCGAGCCGAGCGCTGCCCAGGGCTGCCGCGAGGAGCTGGCACGCCGTGTGGCCGCCGTGGTGGCGCAGGGCGAGGCCGAGGAGAAGACCCCCCTCGTGGTGCTGGACGAAGCGGAGCGCCTGCCCACGACGCTGCTGGACGAGCTGTACGGCCTCCTGCAGCCGCAGCGCGCGCACCACTTTCACAACGCCATCTACGTGCTGCTCAGCCGCGCGGGGGGTGCCGAGGTCACGCGCTTCGTGCTGCAGAACGCAACCCGCGCGCTGGCCTCGGGCCCCGACGGCGCCGCGGCAGAGGAGGAGCTGCGTGAGCGCCTCCACACACTCCTGGTGCGGGAGCACCCGCTGTGGCACTCCGCAGCCATCGTGCCTTTCTTACTGCTGGACAAGCGGGACGTGGTCAGCTGTTTCCGCGACGAAATGGCCGGGGAGGGCTTCTTTCCTGAGCAGGCCCGCGCCGAACACCTGGCTGCACAGCTCAGCTATTACCAGGTCGCAGGCCGAGAGTTCGCTGTCACAGGCTGCAAGCAGGTGGTGGCCACGGTGAACCTCTTGTAGCCCAGGTGCTGACGCTGGGCCGGGCTGCGACCGAGGCCGGGCGGGACACCTGCAGTGGGGGGAGCTGGCGGGTGTGGCTCAGCGCCGAGCACTCCGCTTCTGCCCCCCCCCGGAGTCCTCAGGGCATCCCTGGGCCACAAACAGCCACCTTCCCATCTCTGACCCCACCCAGCCTCCTGTGATGGATCCCTGCTGCCCCAGGAGGGGGGCAGTCTGCTCTCTGGCAGGAATGAGCCCTCAGGGCCAGCAGCCCCCGGGGTCGCCCACCTGGTCCCTAGGGTCCAGCGCTGTGGTGGGGGCTTGGTGCAGCCTCCCAACCCGGTGCCTGCAGGTCCACGGTGCCTCCCCCTGGGTCCAGGAGCTCCCTGGAGGGCGTGGGGAGGGCGGGTATCTAGTGAGGCCAAGGCACTCCCCAAGGTGCTGGAGGTGAGTTGACAGTGATAGGAAAGGCCCCAGTGGGATTCCTGCGCTAGGGCGCCTCAGCTCCACCTGCTGCCCCTGCCCCTGTCCCTGGCAATGGGCACTCGGGCAGTCACAGCCCGTGGCTGCTGTTGCAGTGGCCAGGCCCTGTCTGTAGCACTCCTGGGAAGGCAAGGTTCGTGTGCCAGTCTGGCGGATATGGGGGCCGGGGCCAGTGCACATCTCTCTCCAGGGCCCGGTCCAGGGCCTGCCTCTCAGCCTGTGGTGCCAGCCGTTGGTTCTGTACCCCAGGGGCTGTGCTCTGATGCTTCAGGGTATGACACTGAGGGCCTTGCCACCCCAGAAGGGTCCCCCAGGCCTCCCCTGCCCGGGGAGGAGAGGTGTGTGTCTCCACCCAGCCAACAGCACCGATGGGTGTCTGCTGGGACTTATGTGGGATTTTATTTATTTCTAGACTATTTTACCGAAGCTGATTTCTGTGCTTAAGGGAATGTGCACTCAGTAGAGTGAGCTGATTATATCCCACTTGTTAATAAATCACACGGCTCAAATTCAACAACCTGCCCTTTTGTCTTTGTTTTTTGTCTGTTTGACCTGTTAATAAGTGAGAAGGGTATGCTGAGGCACCCTCACTGAGTGGTAGATTTATTGGCTTCTTTCAACTTCTGTGGATAGACCATACTAATTTGGCTTTAACATTTTCAATTTTTAACTTTTTTTTTTTTGAGACAGGGTCTCGCTTTGTAGTTCAGGCTGACCCTGAGTTATGTGGCCCAGGATAGCTTCGAACTCACAGCCATCCTCCTGCCTCTGCCTCCCGAGCGCTGGGATGATAGGCATGAGCCACCATACCTGGCATTGTGGTATGTGGTACCAGGGATTGAACTCGGGACCTTGTGCTTGTCAGGCAGACGCTGGAACCACTAAGCTGAATACCTGGCCCTAAGTTTTTTAAGTTTTGAGAAACATCTGGAGATTGAAATGGTGCAGGCCTAGCAAGCTGACGGAGAGGGAGAGCCAGGCAGTCACAGTTTAGGTGTATCCGTGAGATTCCTGTTGCTGGCACCTGTGACTAAGAGGGGAGGTGGGTTTATGGCTCATGGTTCTGGTGGCTTCAGTCCCTGGTCAGCTGCTCTAAGGGAATGACAGGTGAAAAGGCCTGCAGAGCAGAGCTGCTTAACTCACGGCAGTCAGAAAGCAGCACAGAGACGAGGCAGGGACTAGATGGAGTCCCCTGGGCCTCACCCCTTGGCTCAACTAGACCCCCAGGAGTGTGCTGTGCCAACCTGGTTATCTCTCAAGCCATGTCGACAGTGGACATCAAATCCTCCAGCAACTAGGAAAGGCTTTTCTTTTTTGTCCTGGACAGGAGCTGTGGGTGGGCTCCCAGGTCTGGCTGTGGGAGCTGCTGGCTAATCCGACTGCATGAGTATGACAGTGGGCGGCGTGTGGCACCCTGAGCCTCCTCAGTGTCTCCTGTGTTCACCTGTAGTTGTCCTTCCTGTCTCTTAGAGTGGCTTTTTCTGAGAGTCTGTTTTGTCTCAGGATAATGAAGGCAGTAAGTATCTGGAATTTACTCTGCTTGCTTGAAAAGAGCAAGTAATTGTATTTTCAACAAATTGAACGTGACAGTCTGGCCTGGCTCTGAGCTTTCAGTTTAGCCCATTTACATTTACTGTAACTATTTCTTGGTTCCTGTGACCACTGCCTTTCAGGTGTCCTATTTTATGCTTAGTTCTCCAAAGTCCTGGGGGGTGAAGCAAGGGTGTTTACACTGATCACAAGACAGAACAAGAGAAACCTCCAATCTGAAGAAGGGGGGAAAAAAGGAATGAAAAAAAAAAAAGAACAAAGTCCTAAGTTCAATCCTTGGTACTACCAAAAAAAATCAAACAGGGTTTCCCTAAGTCACTAAGTTGTCCAGGCTGGGCTCAAATTTATAATCCTCCTGCCTCAGCCTCCTACAGTGCTGATATTACAGGTATGTGTCACGGTACCAGGCCGCAGCAAGTGTCCTCAAAGGCAAGGAAGGGCCCAAGCCTCCTCTGCTGGGCTGCCCATCTCCGGGATCCAAGCAGCAAGACCCTACTGTTAGGCACAGCCCTGGTCCTTCTGCCCTGACTTACCCACATGTGAAAGAAACACTTCTGGGTGGTGACATCATTTTTTATCACTGTCTTTTCTCCTTGGAAAGTTAATGGAAAGGGCCAAGAATTTAGCTCAAGTGGTACTATGCCTACCTGGAAGCACAAGGGTCCAAATTCAATCTGCAGTGGGCGGGGGAGAGGGAGAGAGACAGACAGGGGGAGGGGGAGGG
>PVIC010017311.1:0-21066 GCA_004025085.1 Thryonomys swinderianus | reverse complement strand
GACCATCCTCAGGCCCTGGTGGCTTCCCTCACCCTGAGCACTGCAGTAGGCCACACCTGGCCACACACCTGGCCACACACGGCAGTGAAGGGTCACACTCCAGCTCCAGTCTGGGTGTCCTGAGGACTGCAGGGGCCAGAGCCACTGCTGGGTCCACACAGCTGCCGCCCGGACGGCTGCCCCCGGAGGGCAGGGCACAGCCAGGATGCTCGCCCTCTCTGCTCTGCTATCTTCGGCCAAGTGCCATCTCTGGGGTCACCGCCCCCCCAGCTTCGGCCCAAAGCGAGCGGCGCTCTGGCTTCCCCCTGAAAGACATCTGCCCGGGCCATGTGGCCTCTCCTCCTGTCCCCAGGCTGAGCCTGTGGCGCCCTTCCTGGCTTCTCCCGTGGGGTTTCATTACTTCCTATCCACTCAGCAGAGCCGGCGCCCGCCCCTCCCCGCGCCTCTGTCGCTGAGAGCTCGTCCGCGGCGCCCGGCCGGCCAAGGCTCGCGGGGTTCCGGCAGTGCGCGCCTCGGCCACGGGGCGGCAGCACCTTCGCTCCCGCCCGACGAGCCTGCCCGCGCTCGGGGACCCAGAGGACACCTCCCGGGCCCGGAAGGACCGGCGCGTCGGGGACCCACAGAGCCAGGCCCGTCAGCCCCCCGGCCTCTGACCCGGCGCGCGCATTCGGTCAGGGCCGCCGGCCGTGTCTTCCGCAGGCGGTGCCCGTACTCGCGTCGCAACAGGAAGCGGGCTCCGAGCCTGGGCTGCAGACACCCCGCCACCGACGGACTCGGCCCCGCCCCGCCCCTGTCCATCTCGCCTGCTTCCTCGGCCTTCCTCGCCTCGCCCCGCCCCTCCCCTGCCACCGCCCTATCACAGCGCCCGCTCCCGGCAAAGCCCGCCCACCTGTAACCCGCCCGAGTTCCCGCCCCGCTGTATCAGCATCGCAGCTGCCGGCTGAGCGCGGCGCAGAGGGTAGAGGCCTTGGAACGAACAGGGCCGCTGCGACAGAGAGGTTGCGGAGAGAAGGACCGACCGACCGGCGGACTGAGCCGAGGAATACGCGCCCGGCTGGCGGGAGGTGCGGGTGTTACCAGACTCCAGCCCAAGGGTCCCGCCAGTCTCCGAGGGGCGGTTGCCGAGGCCTCCAGCCCAGCGGACCCCCTCCCGTCCGTCCCCGTGCGTTCCTTCCCAGCCTTCAAGGCCCCGCAGGTCTTCGAGGTCCCGGCCTACAAGGCTTTGGGCGTCCTGCGTCATCGGCCTTCCCCTCTGGCCTCACACCCTGCTCCACGCTGACCCCGGACGTTCCTCTGCAGCCGCACCGGGTCGCGCCGGCCAAGCGCCCCTGGACTGGGCTGCCAGGGGCGTGGCGTCTTCCGAACCCTCCTCCGGGCCTCCTGAGGGGCCTGCCCTGCGAGGACCTCAACAGCCGCAACTGCCCTGCACACCGGGGACTCCGCCATAGAGAAGGAGCGGGGGGGGGGGGGCTCCTGCACCTCTCACTCTGCTTTTGAGACAGGGTCTCGCGGTGTAGCTCAGGTTACCTTTGACTTGCTAAGTGGCCCCGGGCATTCTCCCGCCTCGACCTCTGCCTGAGTGCTGGCATCACAGCGCCACACTGCCACTCCTGGCTCCAGGTGCCCCCCCAGTGGTGAGGAATTCTCTGGCCACTAGCGCCGCACCGCACGCTTGGGCAAGTGGCAGCGTGCAGAGGCCCTGGAGGGAGGCGGCAGCTTTGCCCCAGTCGTGCCTGGAGCATCCTCGACTTCCCAGCCACATGGCCCTGCTGGCCCCTCTCCACAAGGTCCCTTTCGGGGGGCGGGGTGAGTCAGAAGGCCTGTTCGCTTGTCCTGGGCTCTGACTCCCGGGCTCTGGGCTAGGGCGCTGCCTGCAGTGCTGCCCGTGGGTGACGGACAGCTGTGGCTATGAAGCTAGGACTCTGCTCAGTGGAGCAGAGCTGGCCAGGGCTGTGCTACTGAGTGGTCCTGGAAGAGAACCGAGGGACCACTTCGTGTCCATGCCGGGGAGGTGACCCCTGCCTAAGGAGCTGAGCTACCCCTAGGGGGCAGGCACGGACCCCAAAGCCACCAGCCAGCCTCTTCTGGGCCAGGGGTGTTACCTGTGCTGCAGGAGCAGCCTGGGCCCCCTTGAGGTTTCCTTGTCCAAGATCTTTTTTCCGCTCTTGGGCACATGGTCCCCAGGCCTAAGCTCACTCTCCAGATGCTCCAGCTGGCCCAGCGCAGGCATCCCGAGGCCTCATGAGCGCACTGCTGCCACGCAGCGCCCCACTTGCGCAAGAGCCAGAGAACGGTGCAGCCCGGACACCAGGCCAATGCTGGGGCGCCAATGGTCTATGTGGCCGACAGCACGCTTCTCCAGGATAGGAGCAAGACCTGGAGAGCGCAGAACAAGGAGGCTGACCAACTGCTCCATAGGAACCTCAGGGCATCAGGAGAAGACATCCCCTGCCTAGCATGTGGCCCACTCTCCAGGGGCCCTGCTCTGCAGCTTGGTGCTGCTGGGCTAGCTCCCCAACCTTCAGGGGCTCCCTTGAACCTCCCATCTGCCCCACGGTCCAGCTGTGCTCCTGGTACCGTTTGTACATCCTGGTTGCGGGGCCTGAGCTTATCCCTGGGTTTACACAGGATCTGCTCTCAGAAGGTGACTGCCCAGGCCCGTGCCGGCCGCCACCTCCAGGGGTCTTCTGCTTGTCAAGCATCAGCAGCTTGGAGGCCCCCAGGCCTGGCTACCAGGACTCAGTTCTGAGGCTGGGCTGGGGTGGAGAGCAAGCACCCAAAGCTACAGGAGCACCAGCTGCAGGTCTGGGTGGATCCAACTGGGCCCAAATTCTCTTGGGGCAGCCTGGATGTGGCCACGGAGGCTTTGCCTGTGGGTGCCCTAGAGGCAGGCATAGGTCTGATCCTCCCGAGAAGAGCATCTGTGATTTGCGCTAAGACCACTACCACCACCAAAACCAAACTTTTTTAATATAAAAAGATCAATGAAAAATTTATTTATACATTTTTTCACGCTGGGCTACAAGTCTATCGTACGCTCAGGAATGTGCTGCAGACTTTATCCAGTTGGAAGTGATCAAACCGGGACCCATACAGAGCTTCAACATAAGCCTAGGAAGTCTTAACATTAATTAACATAATTAAAAAGGCATTTGCATGTAGAAAAAATATACAGAACTCCCTTCGGAGTAATCTGTGCTTGTTCCAATGTCTGCCTGCTCCGCGACATTAGCAACATATTCTTCTCACGCGATTTCATAAAAGCGGAGAGGCCGAGCGTGCCTGGCCAGCACGAAGCGCCTCCACCCACCTGTGTCCTCCAGCGCTCCCCATTTCTGCACGCAGGGTCAGCAGCACTTCTGTGAAGGGGAAACCTCATTTAAATTTGAATAATTCAGCCTCCCTTTTATTTTCTAGGATCAAAACAAGGGGTGTGGGGTTGCATAGAAAATTGGAACCACAGAAACCAGGAAGGGCTCCCCGGCCGGCCCAGGTCCGCGGGCGGCCCCTCCCCCACGGCGGGCTCCTGGCCCCGGATGCCCGAGCCCTGGAGGCCAGGAGGACGGGGCAGGGCGCGCGGCCCTCCCACTCACTAGCAATCGCACGCGAGATTCACAGTCATATAGGCATTTTATAAAAATATAAATATGGGTTCACTGTTGCCTTCACAACGCTGGACACAACGCCCTTTAAAGTTGGGTTTATAACCAAGAGTCAAAAACACAACTAAAACCTGGCTATAAAATAGGTTAATATTTTATATTGTCATAAATGTTATGACATTTAATCGTGGCAAATCCATTTACTTTTTCTTTTAAAGTGTGCAACCGACTGTTAACTACACTAGCGCTCACTCGAGGGCTGAGGTCCCTTCGCCCCAGCCCCAGCTCCGCCGTGGCTCCCAGGGCCCCCGCGCGAATTCCGCCAGCCGGGCCGGTGGGGGCAGGGGTGGCGGCTTCCCACAGGGGTGGGGCTCCCCAAAGGCGCAGGGATGGGAGGGGGAGAGGGGCGGGGCGGAAAAACCGTGGGGCTAGGCGATATTTTTTCAGTGCAACCAAGAAATGGTAGACTCAAGTTTTAAGACTAGAAAAAAAATTCATCTTTCCCCCATGAAACCACACTGACCACGCACAATGTTTTCCAAACAACAACAAAAAAATCAGGCGCACAAACTTCATCCACAAAATATACACACACGTGATAAATACAGGGGCCGCGGGGGTCTCGGTCACCGCGCGCCCGAGTCCCCTGCGTGCCTTCACCTCTGAGAGCGAGCGCCAGGCGCGGGATCCGGTGTCCCGGGCTCCGAGCTCGCGGCTACAGGATTCAGGTTTCACGGCGGCCGGGCGCGCCCCGCCCCCACCCGCGAGGCGGCGGCGACAGTGGAAAGGCGCTGTGCCCGCCGCGGGGAGGCGCTGGCCAGCGGGGGGCGAGGCCGGGCCGGGCCGCTCGCGCCGTGCTCTCCGTGGCCGAGGGCGCTGAGGGCGGCGAGCCGGCGCACACCGAGGTAGTTGGCGGGAAGGAACAGCAGAGATGACACGGACGCGGGCCGAGACGGGCCAGGGCGGATCGGGCTGCGCCGGGTCCGGGTCCAAGTCCAGGTGCGGCGGGTATCACCGCCCGCTGCCCGCGTACTTGGCCTTGGTGATGAGATAGAGCACGATGTCCTGGTGGCCGCCGAACGCGGCGATGTGCAGCGCGCTCCAGCCGTCGCGGTTGGCCAGGCGGATGTCGGCGCCGAACTTGACCAGCAGCTTCACCAGCTCCAGGTTGCCGTCGATAACCGACTGATGCAGTGCCGTCTGACCCTCGGGACCGAACGAGTTCACGTTGAACTCACAGTTGGTCATGTTCTGCAGCAGCGACTGCAGCTCCCGCGTGTTTCCCCTGCGCACGGCCTCCTGGAAGATGCGCTGCGTCTGCGGCGCCGAGCAGGTGGACAGCTCAGCCTGGCTCATGCTGCCGCCGGGGGCGGGCCGAGGGCCGGGCTGAGGCTCAGCGCGGCGGCGGAGGCTTCGGCGCGGGCCCCCGGCTGCCTGGGCGCATGCAGGGCGCGGCGCCCGCGGGCCCCGCACGCCGCCCCTGCGCGCTCCGAGCCGGGAGCCCCCGCCGCATCCAGCCGCGCCCGGGAGGGCGGGCGACGGAGGCAGGCACTGCGTCTGTGGGGGGGCCAGGAAGGGCGAAGCTCACAGTCGCGGTCCCAGTCCCCTCCCGGGTCCCTGCTGCGTTTAGCTGGGCTCGGCTACGCTCCCACGCGGGCCCCGTGAACCCCCCCCCCAAGCCACGGCTCTCGCTGGCCCGCCTCACCCAGTCGCCTTTTACCGTCCTTATATTTGCATAACAATGGGCGGCCGTGACGCGCGTGCCGGCGGGCCCCGATTGGGCCGAGCCCACGTGAGGGCGTGGCGTGGGTGGTGCCAGGGCCATGGGCGTGTCCTGGAGGCTGAGCGCTCCACGGTAGAGGGCGCTGGTCCCGGGCACGGGTTGGCTAGGCCAGGTGGCGGGGGCGGGGAGAGGGGGGACACCAAGCTCTGCCGCGTCCACCTGTATCCTTGAGCTCCGGACTCCGCCTCCCTCTGCTCACCCTCCCCGCGGCCCTTCAGGCCAGCCAGACCCAGGTCCTGTCCAGGGCTCCGCATTCAGCCCGATGCCCGGTTCATGAAGAGCTGAGGCACGTGGTGCTCGGCTTCCTGGTTCTCCGTGCACGGCGGCTTCCTGGGGACCTGGCCAGCCCAGTGTAACTTCAGGAGTTCTCTCTCCCGATGCAGCCCAGAGTGGGCACAGTCATCGACCTTCCTCGTGGCCGCCCCAGCTGCCCAGTGCCGCCAGAACAGGGTCACCAGGCCTGGCCGGTGCCCGGCCCCAGATAGGCGCCAGGGTTACCCTAAGGATTCTAAAGGGTATCTTTTCCAAACTGTAAAACCAACCCACTTTTTATTGACTGCTCTAACAACTGACCCAGAGGCCTGGCTGGGGAGGCTGAGCATTTCCTCATTAAGTTTTACAGTTTGCAGCTCGCCTGCGGTTGCTGGAAATTAAGGAGGAATGATTCTTAGCCTCGCAGAGCAGGAGGCCAGGGCATGCTGGGGCTTGAATTCCTTCAGAGGCCAGGCCCGAATTCCGAGCAGGCAGTTCGGGCCTGAGCAGGGACCACCCTGCCAGGCCCGTAGGGGACACTTCTGCCTGCTGCTGCAGGGTCTCCTGGGTCCCCCTACTCTCCATGTGGGCTGCTCTCACCCTGCCTGAGCTCTGGGGAGGAGGGCAGGGGACGTCTGCCGCTGCACCAGCTCTGGCCAGATGCTCAGGCTGACCCAGGCTGACTTGGGTAAGGCCAGGCTCCCCGGGGGCCGGGCGGCACTTTCTGAGGTCAGGTCGGCTGGGCCTGGAGCCCCTCCCAGGCTTCGCCCCCTCTCCCAAGAGCTTCAGCAGTGGCACCTGGGGCACTTTCCCCTGTGCACCCAGGTAGGAACGTCAAGGCTCAGGTTTGGCAGTGGCACCTTGGTCCTCCCAAACACGGAGGTGCCCTGCTGCTGGGTGCTGGACCTCAGTGTGGCTCGGGCCGGGGTGGGGCAGGAGCCTCACCCTTGAGAAGGCAGGAGCCGCTGCTGAGTGCCTCTGGCCGTTTTTCCTTGGCTCGGGGCCTGCTGCAGGGGCCTCGAGCTCACCAAGCCTGGGGCTGGCCGGGCACAGTGAGCGGACTCCCAGGTTGCTGCCCAGGTGGGTTCAGCAGGGCCTGGAGGAGCAGAGCCGGCCTGGGAGAAAAGTCCCGCCGACATCCGCGGCGGCGGCGGCGGCGGCGGCAGCGGCGGCGGCGGCAGACAAAGGGGCCTGTGTGAGCTCAGTGTGGGAACTCGAGGCCGCCACCACGGGGCCGTGAAATCGGCGGCGGCCCTGGTGAGGCCTGGGCAGCTCGGACAGCTCTGGCGGGGTGGCCTGGCGCGAGCCCACCCTGAGCTCCCTGCCCGGGCCAGGAGTGAGGGTCGCCACCTCGTGCCTGCGACAGGGCCCTGTGCCGGGCTGCTGTGGGGTGCAGGTGACCCCGCTGCCCCCACGTGCCAGGCCACCTCGTGCTCCTGCACCAGGCTCCAGTGCTCTGGCGCCAAGCCTGAAGCCCGTCCTCTGTCCTCCCGTAGCAGCCTCACCGAAGACAGGCAGGGAAGAGCTACGGGGCACTGGCTTCTGGTGACCCCTGCGCAAATGTTTATTGAAAGACACATCCAAAAGGTGGACATTTGTCCCAAATGCCATTGGTGTCAGGAAGGGGGAGGGGCCCCTGTGACCCTGCCAAGCTGAGGATGCTAGTGACCTCGTGCCCAAGGCCTGGGGCTACCCCCTAACTGTGAGCCTGGCCCCTAGGGTCCTAGCCTGGGGTGCCTGGTCCCCTGAAGATGGTGGTGGTGCCCCCCTTCTTTCCTCAGGAGTCCCTTCCCCTTCCTTGGGAGGCTCAGGGCAGTGGGCAACTGTGGGCATATTCTGGGACCCTGGCTGGGGTAGATGGGGTGGCCTGGGCGGGCCTGGGGAGGACAGTGCTGAGAGGGCAGCTGGCTAGGGTTGGGCCAAGGCCTGCGGCCACCTTAAAGGCACGGAGCAGGAGAGGGAGGCAGCGGGCAGTGGGGGCGGGGCCTCCAGCTAATTCATTAAAATGTGTCGGGGAGCGTGGGAAAGAGGAGAGCGTTTCTTCCCAGCAGCCCAGACACCTGGTAGAAGGGCTGAGAGAGGATAGGAATCAAATAACAAACACTCAGCCCCGGCCAGCACCGGCCAGCACTGAGGAAGGACGCCGGGCAGGAACTGCCACAGACAATCGCTGTGACCAGGGCTCCTGCCCGCCCTGTCGGCCAGCCGGTCAGCCTGGCTGGTGCTAGGGGCCACAGCCTCCCCACCGGCCGGTGACCATCCCCAGCTCCTGGACGGGCCGGGACAGGGCCAAGAAGGCCCACCCTACAGGCCGGGACAGAGGTGCAGTACAGCCACGGTGAACCTATCCTAGTGACAGAGGGACAGGCATGCAGGAAGTGCCCAGGGCAGTGGGCATGCCGCTAAGCGTGGGGCAAGGGCCAGGCACCGCCAGGCCGGACACCGTGTCCTGGTCCGTGTTCTGCTTCTGTCTGCGGCAGCTGTGTCCTTGGAGCCGGTTGGGAGAGGAGCCCCGGCTGTAGCTGACTGGGTGGCAGCTGCTGCCCTTGGTCACTCCCTCTCAGGCCCTCCTTGGCAGGACATGGAGCTGGGCTTCTGCTGCCCAGAGCGGTGCCCAGGTTGCCCTTGCTCCTTCCGTGGCCCTGTCTGAAGCGCGGGCACAGGCCTGAAGCCACCCGGCAGGTAGAGACGGAAGGTCTGAACCTGGGCTGGCTCTGATGGGACCACGGCTCGGGGAGCCTGTCCCTGTCCATCTCTGAACACACCTCTCCCTGGCTGTGACATGCTGTCTGGGCTGCCGGCTCCATATGGACCAGGTGCAGTTCCGAGGACCCAGGGGGTTCCGGCGGGGCCACGCCGGCTGGATGGCCAACGCTGATGCTGCCTGGCGCTTCACCCTGGGCCTATACACCTGTGCTGTGGTGTTTTTGGCACAGCAGAGGGGGCTGTCCGCTCTGGCCCCAAGTCTCTTTCCCTGGAGGCACCCGCCTAGGTTTCTTGGCCAAATCTGAGCTGGTTTCCTCTGGGAGCAGGAAGTGGAGGAAAGGGATGTGGGGGGGCACATTCCTAGGGGTTGAGCAAGGAGGTGCAGGCCTCTGCAGGACTCAGCCGAGGCATGGGCCGGCGGGGCTCCCACCCTCAGCCCTCCTCAGGGACCCCTGCCTCCCCCCCGCTTGCCCCACACCAGCCCCCTCCGGCCCTCTCAGGGGCTCTGCAGGGCCACGCAGACTTCAGCTTCCTCAAGCAACAGCTCCTTGCAGGCATTACACTCTGTGTAGCCTCGTCCCTGTGAAGGAATCCCTGTAGCACGCGCGCGCACGCGCGCGTGTGTGTGTGAGTGTGTGTGCGCGCGTGTGCATCTGTACTGCTGGCCCAGTGCCTTCCTCTCCCCCAGATGACGGAACCAGACCTCCTGGGTCACACCTCGCGAGGGACCAAGCTCAGGGATTCCCTGGCTATCTGGTAACCCTGTCCTCTGTGTCCCTGGGCCCTTGCAGAGGGGACTCCAGGCAGTTCTGTGGGACAGGCGTAGACAGAAGTGTCCAGCCAGCAGTGGTGCACATACTTAGAGTCCCAGCATTCAGGAGGTTGAGGCCTCAAGTTCGAGGCCAACCTGGGCTATATAGTGAGTTCAAGGCCACTCTGAGCTGGTGAGACCCATCTCAGAAATAGAAAGAAGGGATAGAAAAGAAACAGAAGAGTCCGTGGCACTAGCGCTTGCGGGGCGGCACAGTCACGCAGCTCAGCTCAGATGGGGTCGCTGGCGGGGCGCGGCCCTCCTTGACCTCTCAGAAATGTGTGGCGACACATCCCAAGCCAGTTCCTGCCAGAAAACCTTGTTGGAGCAAAAGCAGCAATAACGCAGCAGCCCCCGGGAGTGCAGCACCTGGCGGGGCCCCGGGCCGCGCCTTTGTGTGTGGCGGGGTGCTGGCCACAGGTCTCCCACCCGGCCAGGGTGGGCCGCAGCCCTCAGGGGCTGCCTCTGGGGCCGGGCCTGGGCAGACAAGGGACTGCCCTGATCTCCCCCAGCCTGGCCTTGCCAAGGGTCCCTCTGTGCAGCCCCCCATCTGCCTCCCCGTGTCCCTGCCCGCACTTCCTGCTGTCCAGGGACCTTGGCCCTCTCTCTTCTCAGTGGCCCAGCCACTGCCCCAGCCCTGGTCTGCAGTCCACTGCGACAAATGTCCCGCCACCAGAGCCCCCAGGGCAAAGCCTCAGTTTGGCTGGTCACGGGGCCCATGGCCAGGGGACCCACCGCGTCCTTGGTGGGTGTCCTCATCTGGGTCCCTCTAGTCCTCACCCTGAGTGGCCTTGCTGCCCGTCAGTCAAGGCGACATGAGATGGCACTGTCCCAAGAACAGATTTGGAGCTACCAGAGCCCTGAGGCAACTGTGAGCCAGGCTGCCATGGCATCTCAGTGCCCGGCGGCCCCCACACCCGCCACAAGGAGGGCGAAGGGCAGGGGCTGATAAGCTCCAGCTCCCCTGGGCTCCATACCTCAGGGTGTTCTTGGGGCTCAAAGGTCCCTGGGAAACAGTTCTGGGTGCTTGATCTGCCGATTAGGGCTCGGGGGACCTGAGAACGCGCGGCAGTCAGGCCGGCCCACAGCCAAGGGCTGCTCTGAGACCAGCTGACACCAGAGCAGGCTGGCAGGCAGGGCTGGGGGCTGCCGTGGTGCAGGGAACCGCCCAGGCCTGAGGGTGCCCCTGCTGGCCCTGCGAGGCCCCACCCCCTATGAGCACAGGCCAGACGGCTGGCTGGCAGCCACCCAGGGCTCACAGGGAGGCAGAGGGCAAGGCTGCAGAGCCCTGGTCAGCAGGTGGGAGCCCCTAGGCCTGTGGACCCTCGCAGTTTTCTTGGCAAACGTTTCTCTCCAGATGGCCCCGGATTAACTGCAGCCACGGCTATCCCAGCCCTGCTGGCCCCGCCTCAGAGGTCAGGATGCTGAGACCTCCATCTGGTGGGCTTCCCGCCTCGCTCCTCTGTTGATAGCCCCTGTGGCACTGGGCTGTCCAGGTGCTGCCACCCTGGGAAGGGGAGGGCTCTGCGTGAGGCTGGCGGTGGCCGTGCTGTGTCCCCCGTGCATCGAGGCGGTGCTGTGGAGGGCAGACAGCTCTCGGGATGGAGGGGGAGCCGCACGTCTTCCACGGTGCTTCCGACTCAGGTCTCCAGACCCGGGCCACAGGGCGGCCACAGGGGCCCCGCAGGGCACATAGGTGCGTACTGGAGAGCGTGGTGACTTCCTGGGGCGGAGCTGAGTGTGCCCACCCTGGGGTGGCAGCCAGCTGCTCTGAGGGACAGTCCCTTCCTGCCTCCCTCTGGCCTTAAGCTAAACCCGGGAGGGATCCCAAGCCCTCCAGGGACCCGTCCCTGCCCCGCTGGCCCTGCCACCCCAGGCTGTGTGAAGGCACTAGTGGGGACACGCACACGTGTGTGTGCCAGTGAGTGTGTATGGACACATGTCTGTGGACGGTTGCAGGAGGAGGCATGTGCCTGTGTGTGCCCGGGATAAACACGTGTGAGCACAGATATGTGCACAGGTGTAGACACAGGCAGGGCCACCAGAAAGGGATGGTGGATGCTGGTCCCAGTGCCAGGCCTGAGCTCTGGCCTCCCATCTGGCACCCTGGGAAGCCAGCACCCCATGCACCCCACACCCTCCCTTGTGCCCTGAGGGCCACCCTGGGGCCATTGTACACTCGCTCCTCCACACCCAGAGGCCTTCAGGTACTGGGCTGGGAGGAGGGGTGGTGAGCACAGGCGGGCTGCCTCCCTGTGCCCCACCCCAGCCTCTGCTCCCTCCTGCTGGACACACAGCATGGTGCGTTCACTCCATGCTGGTCCTGTGGTCCTGGGCATCGCCACTTGGAAGCCTGACCTCTTCTTTTCCTGGGCCCCTCTGGACCCTGCCTTGCTGCCCTCTAGCCAAGAGCCTCGGGCAAAGCCAGGCTGGGGCCTCTGGCAGCTCAACAGGATGAGGTCCACCTCTGGGGTTCAGGAGCGGAACCTCTCTGGCCGTCCCCCGGGCCCTGTGAGCACGGCTGTCCAGTGAGGGACCCAGCTCAGCGCGCAGCTGGCTGCCACCCAGGGTTCAGGCAGGAGGCCAAGGCCCGCCGTGCTTTCATCCTGACCCTGGCGGGCTGCGGCTGCCGCACAAGGAGACAAGGCTGCACCCCAGGCAGGTGGGTGGGGCCCCAGGTCCATCTCCAGGGCACAGTGAGGAGACTGCGATCAGACCAGGTCCCTTCCTGACTGAAGGCTCCGTGAGAGCCGGCAGATGTCCCAGGGCGACACTGTGGAGCCTCAGGGCGTGCCCGTGTCAGGCGGCACCTACCCTGCCCACACGTCTTTTTCCCACAGGCCTTTCGACACACCAAATTGCGTTACCTGTGGCTTCCCTGCCCCCTCCAGGGCTTGGGGAGGGTTTTCCTTGGGGGGGCAGGACCCTCCCTCACGCTGCCCCAGCCCCCGTCTTGCCCTCAGGAAGCCTCTACCTCCCTCAGGCTGGTTCCAGTCCAGGCCTCTGGGCTGCCAGCCTGGCCCAGGCCCACCCCAGATCCAGCAGGAAAGGGCTGGGAGCTCAGGGCCCACCACAGAGGACCCATGCTCTCTGACCAGGCCACGCGAGGAGAAACGGGCGGGGACACAGGTGAGGGGACAGAGTGGGCTGTGTGTGGCCGCACGGGGGCCACAGCTCCCCAGGCCCTGGGCGCACTGGGCAGGGCTGCCGGCTCATGCTGAGTCACTACCACGCAGACAAACGCGGTGCCGTCCACAGGACCTGGCCCCACCCTCGGGAACCACGGGTGCTGGTTTTCCCACGGCCTGCTGCTCTTTGGGGCCTCCCTGTCACCCTCCGACGGGCCTGGGAGCCCTGCCCCCACCTGGCTGGAAAAGCCGGTTCTGCACCATTCACAGGGCCTGCCTCTTCCCTGGGTTCCCACTCCATCACTGAGGAGGGCCTGCCACGGAGCGCCTCCTGCCCACCTCCTGGGCACTCAGGGTCCACCGCTGTGGGTGAGCTCCTAGCCCTGCTGGGCCACTTGCGTAGTGACTGTCCACTCAGGACCTTGTGCTGGACATTGAACAACATGCCTTGGCACTCAGGGACTGGGCTTCACTCTTGGATAGGGGCTTCCTGCACGGTCATCTGGCCCCCAGCCGGCCAGGGTCCAGCCTAGGATCCTCAGTGCCCCTCGGCGTACGCTCTGCAGACCCTGGACCCGGGTAACCATTTGTTCTGGGCCGGGGCTGGCGGGGGGTTAGAGGCCAAGGCCTTAACCCTGCAGCCCCACAGCTGGGTGCTGGCCAGCAGCCCCCCCAGCCCCCTAAGTCTGGGCACCAAGGCAGGGCCGGGCCCCGCCCTGAGCCTAGGAGGGAGGGGCACAAAGGGAGGGCGTAGGTGCCAGGTGAGTGGGGCAGGAGGCTGGGAAGGCGCCTCGTGGCCCGGTCCCAGGGGTCCGCCTGTGTGCCCGATTCCCACGCTCCTCACCGTGAGGCACCCACATGGCATATGGCCCTGACTCAGGGCACTTCTGCCCAGGGCTGCTGCTGGCAGAGCATGAGCCTGCACTGCCAGCTCAGGGCCGTCTTAGGACATGCAGCCAGGCGGGCGAGCTGTGGGACCGCCCATGGTCTCTCCCGCCTCCACCTCTGGGCTAGAGGGAGGGAAAGGGCCCTGGACTTGGGCCTTGGGGTGGGAATGGGGCCAGAGCGGGCAGGGCCCCCTGCAGCCTGGCCTGGGCCCACCTTGCCCTCTGACTGCAGGCTCAGGTTGGGGGGCAGAGAGCAACTGGAGGATTCTGGGTTCTTCTCCAGGTCTGGGAAGACATAGGGGTGACCAGGCACCGGGCCCTGGAACCCTCTCCACACACCGGGGCAGCAGCCACAGCTGAGGAGCCAGGCACCCTTCCTGAGATGTCTCTGGGAACGTCTGTGTGCTGCTGTCCTGATGCCTCTATCCTGGTGTCCACCTGTCTGGTACCCACCTGTCCCCTCTCCGGTTTGTGTGTGTGTGTGTGTGTGTGTGTGGGCTATAGGCACGATGGGGCTACTGTGCCTTCTGGGTACCAGCCAGCACAGCCCACGCAGTGGGTACATGGGACCAGGCACAGAGGAAGAGGTTGCTCGGGCAGATCTCGCCAGGCACAGGGTGCAGCAGGCAGAGCTGGAAGCCAGGTCGTGTGGTCACACGAGCGTTTTCCTGATACCCGTCCTGCCTGAGGACAGCAGAGTCCAAACAGCTCCCTGAGCGGGAGCTCACACGGGGAAAGCACGCAGGACCTGGGGCACTGCAGGACGGGACCCCAAGAGAGCCTGTGTCCTGGGGTGCAGGCAGCAGGCAGCGACTGCCTGGCTGGGACCAGGGCAGGGCCCACTGCTTCTGAGGAACTAGGCCAGGCAGCTCCAGAACTGGTCGTGGTGACCCAAGCTGCCTCCTATAGACTGGCACAGCCACTTTCCCTGCCCAGCCGGCCACTCAGGCCTGGACTCCCAGTCCCAGGCACTGACCCGTCAGAGGGCAGGGAAAGGTGCAGGGACTTGGGGCTTCGTCAAGACCTCCTGCCTCGGAGCCACGTCCCAGCCTTGGTGGGCCCAAGCCCCTCGCTCTGAGGCTGTCTGGCCTGGGTGCGCCGATCCCAGCCTGAGAGGCTGAGTCCCAGGGGACAGGCAGCAGGATCCGGCTCCGAGTCTCCTCCACAGGGGAAGGGCTGGGGCCGGGCTGGCTTTCCAGCACCCATGGCTCCCACGCTGGGAAATGTGGAGGTGTGAAGCAACGGCCCTCACTCGCCCACTGCCCGGCGGGAACAGCCATCAGTACACGGAGGAGCACAGAACCTCAAACACATATGCGCACCTGTGCACACCTGACACACCTATCCACACCTGCACCCACCCCAGGTAAGGGCTGCTCTAGGCTCCGGCCTGGGGAGAACGGTCCCTGGGTGGGTGTCTCCTGTGTCACTGTCCCCAGGGTACTTGCTGCGGGGCTGGGGGCCCCAGTCCGGCCTGTCCACTGTGACCTACCCCTGGAGCCACCCCAACAAATGGTGCTGGCCTGGGTGTCAGCCTGACACCTCGCTAGACGGGGCGGAACAGAGCCAGAGGAAGCAATTAGGTGCCAGGCTGCCGGGCCTGGGTCTGTTCCCACACTGTCTTGAGGAACCTTGAGTGCCCCGGGCCGTCTGCCCCGAGGGCAACCTGAGGGTGCCTGGGGGCTGGAAGCCTCCTCTGAGAAGCCCGTGCCCCACCCCCAGCAGGCCAGCTGCCACGTCCCCAGAGCACTGTCCCCTGGTGACAAAGCGTAGGATGGGACAGCCAGAGCCCCAGCCCACGGTGGTGTGGGGAGGCCGGCGGCGCCGGGGAGGGTCAGCGTCCCGGGACAGTGCTGTCCTCTCCCTGTGAGGTCAGCTGGTGCCCCTCCACGACCTCCACGCACTCAATGCCCCCAGTGAGTCTGGAGCCTGGGACCAGGAGGCAGCCCTGGCAGGGGCTCTGCCCCAACGGCCCCCACCCCTGCCCCCTGGCCCCAAGGCCAGTTCCCATGGGCCCAGCCCCTCCCCCACCTCTTTGTGCATGGGGACAATGTCTCCACAGACAGCGTGGGGGATGGGCTCGAGCTGTCCTGGTGAGAGTCCCCTAGTGGGTAGGGGATAGCTGGGCCCACCCCGCACCTTGGAGCCCTGGCTCTGGACTCGGAGCCCTTGCTGGCGAGAAGGGGATACAGCTGGGGTGTCGTGGGCTCCAGCCTCAGAAGCACCCCGGAATCCGGCTCATTCCCTCCCGCTCAGTGCTGGGCAGAACCTAAGGGCTGCTCTGCCGCTGTGCTGGGCTCCTCCGCGGAAGCGGGAGCGGCGACACTGGACGCGGCCGCACAGGGTGCCTGCAGGTCAGGCACCGCGTCCTGCGCTGGGGACAGTGGGCCCTGGAGTCCTGGGAGCCCACACCCGCGGCTGCCTGCGGTGTCCGCTGGCCTTTCAGGCCTGTGCCCCTGGGCGTCAGGACCAGGCGTCCCGGCTTTAAGCGGGGCTCTGCGGACCAGGCGTGGGTGAGGTCCCCAGAGGCCTGGGCAGGGCATCCTCCTCGCTGTGGCACTCACTACCCGCAGTGCAGACCCCGCTCCGCCAGGCGGAACAGGACACGAGTTCCCTACAGGTATGAGTTTACGCCCTGCAGGGACATGATTTTAAAACTGTTTTCAGAAATTCCCACCTAGTAGAAATCTGTCTTATTAAGACCAGGCCTGAGTGAGCCTGTGCGGCTGCAGGAGACCCCGACCCTCGGACCCCAGGCTCTGTCCCACCAGGCCTGGGAGCACGGGCTGCCGGCGACCCCGCACCCCGGGAGGGCGGGGTCGGGGCCACACAAGACGCCTGCCGGCTCCCCGCCGGCCCTGCGCCCTCTCCCCGCCGCCGCCCACTCCTTCAGGCGCCTCCAAGCCCGGTCCTTCCCAGGTCGGCCTCACCCGGGCCCTCCGGAAGCTCTGCGCCTGTTCTCGGGTCCCTTCCCGACTCCACAGCCCCCTGTTCCGGGGTCCCGCCCGCTTGGCTCCGGTGACCCTCCCATCCCCGGACCCCCCCACCCCCGTCCCCGGGGTCCCCGTCCCCCCTCGGCTCCCGGGCTCCCCACCCCCGACCCGGGTCCCCGCCCCCCGCGGCCCCGCCCCCCGGCCGTTCCCAGGGGGGGAGGGGCGGCGGCGTGAGAACGCGCCGCCGGCCGCGTGGGAAAGCAGGAGGGGGCGGGGCGGGCGCCTGGGAGCCGCCCCGCCCGGCCGGAGCGCGCGCCACTCAGGGTGCCGGCGCGATTCAAACGCAAACGGCCGCGCCTTCCCGCCGGGCGCCGCCTGCCGGCCTCGGTCCGCTGCGCCTTCGGCCGCCCCAGGCTTCCCGCGGAGGCGACCCTCGCGGGACCTGTCGGGGGCCGGCGCGGCCCAGGCGCTGAGGGGCTGGGCCGGGGTCGCCGGGGAGCGGCTCCGCGTCACCCGGGAATCAGGGCTGCCCGGCCTGCCCGGCCCGCCCCTGGCGCCGGGTCGTGAGAGTGGGTGAGGGCCCTGCAGGGCCAGCCCCAGCCCTTTCCTCTGCTGGACGCCAGTTCCGCGAGGGCCTGGGCGGCTGTGCTCGGCCTCAGGGCCCTGGACGTCCGCTGGGGAGTTCCCTGGACACTGGCCGAGTGCCTGCAGCCCGGCCCTGCCCCCACCCCAGGCCCTTTCCTGCCCCGCTGTAGCCTACTTTCCTGACTCCATGGCCCCTTCATTTCCAGTCCCCAAAACTCCTGCCTCCGTCAGGGCCGAGGGGACGGTGGCAGCTGGGCACGGCCACGGACGCCCGTGTTCTGTGCATTTCTGATCCTCTCATGCTCTGCTGGGGCCTCACTGTGGTGGGACCAGCCGGCCCTGGCACAGCCAGTGCAGCCATAGCCAGGAGCCTGTACTTTGGGTACCCAGGGATTTCCTGTTGCTGCTGTGGTATCCCAATATGCCAGGCCTGACCACAGTGCCCGGCGTTTGCACTAGCTCCTCACCCTCACCACGTGCTGGATCCAAGTGCCCACTCTGGTGCTCAGGACCACCTCCCCAGGTGCCCCATCTGGCAGAGCTCAGGGAGTGGGGCGGGAGCCGCCCAGGCTGTATGAGCGGAGGCACCTGCTCTCTGGGGCCAGGAGCAGCTGGATCATTCCCGAAGGCCTGCCGCACCCCCTCACCCCCTGCCAAGTGCTCGGCCTCAGCCCTGCTGCTCCTGCCCCGTGGTACCCGTGGTGCCAGACAGTGGGCCTCTGGAGACCATCCACCCTGGGGTGCCCACCCCCACAGTGCTCTGAGAAGCGACAGGCCAGGGTTTCCGGCATCTTTTGTGTGCCCTGGGGTGACAGGTGCGGGGAAGGGGTCAGGGCTGAGGGCCAGAGGCCGCCGTATGGCTTCCCGCCTGACCCTCTCCTTGTGGGAGGATGGACAACATGGGGCCCCGGGGCTCAGGGGAGCAGGCTGCCCCTGGCCTGGGAGAAGAGCTGGGCCGCTACTTCCCATCCCCCAGGGTGCCTGCCTCCCTGGCTCGGGGCTCCTGTGGCCTCTCCTGGGAAGGCCCACGGCCGGCTCTGCCCTGGAGAGGGTCACCGGCCTCCCAGGACGCCTGCTTCTGAGGCCTGACGTCACTGCTGCACGACGCGCCTCCGTGGGGCCAGGACCAGTTCCCCAACCCTGGGCAGGGGGCAGGAGGGACCATAAAAATAGCCGCTGCGCCTGGCCATGTCAGGGGTTCATGTTTAGGTTTTTATTTTTTTAAACTCAAATTTCTTTGATAAACTATTTTCCCATGGTGGATGCACTGTGAGCGTCCTCCTTGTGAGCCTTCTCGATGGATGCTGGGAGCCCCCAAATCACTGGAGACCACTGTCCCTCGTGCGCTGCCCTGTGGCTCTGGTAGGCTGGGGTATCCCCCATACTGCCCCTTCCTGCCCAACACGCCCATCTGGGGTTCCCTCCGTGAGGGTAGACACACCAGAAACTGGCCCTGGTGCCCCTCATGGCTGGCCTCGCCCCTGCCAGCACCCCTTCCTGCTGTGGGGGGAGTGGCCCGGCCTTGCTCTGGGAACGCTGCACATCAAGTGGGTTTTCCCTCCGGAACGGCACCAAAATAGCAGAAGGAAGGAAAAGAAAATGGAAACTCAGCTGGTGGTAGGAGTTCTCTAGGGAGGTGGCCAGCTCTCGCCTGGCTGAGGACAGCAGGGGCTGAACCAGAGTCCAGTCGCTTGGGCACAGCAGGGCCAGGTGCCCAGGGCACCAACCCTGAGCCTGCTAGGTTGGCCCTGAAGGTACCAACCTCTGGGTCAGGGGCTAATGACCCCTGCTGTCGAGGCATCTTGAGCCTACTTAGTAGCTCTGTGCAGTGGCTCTGGGGTTAGAGTGGGGTCTGCAGCCCCTCAGGGCTGTCCCAGGCCCTGTTTGCTGCCGCTTGGGGACCTCTCCAGGTCTGTCTCACTGGCCTGGGACAGGGCCTCCCTGGCCAGTGTTTGGGGTGAGTCAGTGGCAGGCTCAGCTGTCCACATGGGCAAGGCTCCAAGTCAGGGTCTGGGTCGGCCGGGAATGCTGCCAATGAGGGTTCCTGATGGGCAATGGGAATGAAGCCCAAGGTTACCAGGACCTGGGAAGAACTTCCCCGCTGCGCGTGTGCGCACACACACAGCACAGCTGGTGGTGGTTTGGGGCTCTGGGCCTCTAGGGAAGCATCCTGGGACAGCCTGCACAGGGCCAGGTGTGGCCTGCACACTGGCAGCCAGCACAAGGTGCCCATGCAGAGCAGGCTCTGGTTTCCTGCAGCAACGGATGCCCTTGCTCAGAAACTTGGTCTTCCCGGCCTGCAGGGTCCATGCACACTGGTGGACACTCTCCCGACCGCTGTCTGCAAGGGCCCAGTGGGGTGTCCTGTGACAGTCTGGACACGGCAACAGGGACAGGGCCGGGCACCCTGCCCACCTGCAGGATGGTGTCTTCAGGCCAGGTGCCCCTGTCACCTCTCCCTCTCCGGCTCACTGGGGCTACCCTCTGACCCGGGCAGCCAGCTGTGAGCTCCCGGGCTTGTGCAGCTGCTGCTCCCATCTGGGCGCAGCTCTGACCCTCTCAGAGCCTCTGTCCCTGGCCGGTACCTCTCGGTGCTCGGCTGCCCAGCCCTGGCCCTTGTGGCTGCCCCAGCACTGGCTTCCCGCTCCTGGAGTAGGGGTTTCCTCCCAGCAACCCAATTTCCTGTTTTCTCAAGAAAAGACCAGCGGCCAAAGCTCTGAAAAGCTCATTAAAATGCCTCCCCAGGCTTCCCGGACATCCTGGGGTCTTTACAACACTCGCTGGCCTGAGGGCAGACAAAGAGTGGCAGGAACAAAGTTCCTGTTGCCCCAGCTTCACGCTGAAGGAAAAGTTCTGAACACACTTCCTTGCGGCCTGCGGCTGCCGAGGCCTCATCCCGCTGGGCGTGGGGGCCAGAGGGTCAGATTGCCTCCCCGCGGCGGCCTGTGGGGAGCAAGGGCCTGTGGGCCTCGCGCAGCTGCCTGCAAGTGGCACAGGTGTGGGTGCTCCCCTGCCAGCACGTCACCAGCTTCGAGCTGCTGGGGCAGAGATCCGCAGCAGGCCCCCAGGCCCTCTCCCCCACCCTGTCCCTCCCCAGGCTGAGCTAGGTCGCCCTCCCAGTGAGGGGGCGCAGGGGAGCCCTGCTAGTGGCCCCGTGGGGTCTCTCTCTGAGGTGAGGTCTAGCCTGCTCCGTCGAAAACTCCCTAAAAGACTGTACTTGGAGGGCCCATCCCCCACTGCCCCCAGGACAGTGAGAGCCCTGACCCAGGCTGTGTGGGGCCCGGAAGCCACGTTAGGTCCCACCACCCTCCGGTCCCCTGACCCCAAGAGCAAACCGGGGGCCCCTCGGTCCGGCCGTGGGGCCCTCAGCCTCAGGCTGGACAGCAGAAGGACCACGGGGACAGGTCAGTGCAGGCCAGGAGCCTCCCCGTGGCCAGAGCCAGCCCCAGCGGAGGGAGTTGGCAGGACGGTGCCGGGGCCTCCTGAGGCTCCTCCAGCCCGGCAGCTCTGCTCGGATCTCCCTGTGGTGTCCCAGGCCCCGGAGCTGCCTGCGGCTCTGGAGGCCACGCTGGAGGCCTGACTTCTGAGTTCCGCGGGTTGCCAAAGCTTCGGGGTATATGTCTGACTGGAGTTGTGGCCTCTGGCATCCTGACCACCCCTGGGTACGGTGCCCGCTGGACTTTCATGTGGGTATTGGGTGGAGGTGGCAGGGTGGAGATGCTTGGA
The DNA here is from genome assembly GCA_004025085.1 of Thryonomys swinderianus. Classification (NCBI taxonomy): domain Eukaryota; kingdom Metazoa; phylum Chordata; class Mammalia; order Rodentia; family Thryonomyidae; genus Thryonomys; species Thryonomys swinderianus. The sequence continues at coordinate 653 of PVIC010017311.1, read as the reverse complement.
AATGACTTGGAGACACCATTCTCAAGGTGGGAGCTTGAAGACTTGCGTCCCTGTGGCCACCACAGCACAGGGCAATGCCAGGCCTCACCCATCTCCAGGGCCTTGCGGTTCTCCCAGCAGGACCCACTTGGCACAGGCTGCAGATGCTGGCAGAGGTGATGTGAACGCAGAAGTGCCCAAGCATGGACGCCTTTGCTTCCGAACAGTGGACAGAGCAGTGGCTCTCAGCCCCAGGCTGGCCTATAGCTGCCAAGACGCTGTGCTGGGTGGCACCCGCTCCCTCGTCCTGGGGAGGTGAGCTTGGTCCTCGCCATCCTCACCCTGTGGCGTGGCAAGCAACGTCAGGATGAGCCTTTCCTCCTGCCCACCACAGTGTCCAGGGGCCAGGTCCTGGGCAGTACCGCGTAGAGATGCGATCTTGGAGTGGTGGAAACTCTTTACCTAATTACAAACAAAGTTAAACTTTAAAATTGATCCCTGAATCGTCAAAGAAAGTGAAATAACCGGGTGTGGTGGCTCACGTCTGTCATCCCAGCACTCAGGAGGCAGAGGCAGGAGGATTGCTGAGTTCCAGGCTTGCCTGGGCTACATAGTGAGCTCAGGGCTAGTCTGAACTACAAAGCAAGACCCTGTCTCAAAAAAAAAAAAAAAAA